>JACXVL010000518.1:13210-41565 GCA_014898675.1 Athelia sp. TMB
GGTGCTCACGACTACGTAGCCTCCCAACTGTTCCCCATTGCCCAAGGTCTACGAGTTCAGCGCACAGGTCTCCTCGCTAACCAAATGACAGATCTTGGCTGTTCTACCCGCGAACCAATCAAGTATCAATCACCAAAGCAAAGGAAGCCTGGATGAGCATCCTGCCTGCTGGCTTTCGCGTTGCAAAGAGCTGTGCAGCTGCTTTGTTCCCAAAATACACTCTACGCAAAGTCGCATTCTCCTGAGGATGCCTGCGGACAGCTGCTCATCTGAGTTCTTCCAGGACTAACTCCGCGAAACGGGGCGGGATGGTTTGTGGCATCATTCCCGAGTCGTCGAGAACAAACATCCAGGGGATCTCCATACCATCATTAATGCTGTACACTGTATTCCTCCGTGTATGCCATCCCCGCCGATCACTGTTACATCCTCCGTCCCAAGCTGTCCTCTGTCATGCGCCCCCCCGGGTATTGGTGTGCTGTATGGAACCCAAGTCCTTGTGTCCTCTTTTGTCCCTAATTAGACAGGCCGTAATGGGCCCTGATGCGTTATCGGATCGTGCCCGCCCTATAAGAGCAGAGGACCTGGCCCGCCGGCTTTCTGCCCTCCCTTCTTATTCAACGCCGCCATCCGATACCACCAACTAGCCTTTCACCGCGAAGGACGCCGCAAGTCTTCAACATGTCAGATGCTCTCTCTAAACTGCCGGCGGAATTGCGTCGCCAAATCTTTGGCCACTCAGACCGGCATACCCTTACCCAAGTTGCTTTGGTATCGCGTCGGCTGAGCCTCGACGCTACCGAGATCCTCTACAAAGACATCAGTAGCCCATGGCCTCTGATAAGGCTTCTTAATGTCAGAGTTGGGGAGGACATGGGAGACAGTTTCGAGAACTTCGTGAGTACTGATCATCCCTGTTGCCTCATCTTCCGTGACTTACGTAATACTCTTTATCATCCTTTTAGTCCCTCGAAGAACCCATATCAGAGGAGCGTTTCGCACGCTTCTGCGAGGTGGCTGGACGAGTTAGAAGTCTTTCATGGAGAGAGGAGTTGCCAGGCATGTGTGCAGAACGCTGCAGCGCTGCATCCGCCCAAATCCGCCGACGGGCACCGGGAAATCTGCTACCCCAAGTGAGGTCCCTCCTTGCATCCTCCAGGACACCTCCTGGAGTTCGAGCTATCATGCCATGGTTCTCAACCTCCCTTGAGGAGGTCGATGTGGCGTTTGGACCTCAAGTCGACGACGCTACCGCTATATCATGTCTCCAACTCGTTCGGCGCACGTGCACAGCCGTGACGGCACTCACATTCACCTTGGACAGCTCCAACTTCTCAAGAAGGAGGGATGGGGTTGTCGATGCTCTCATTGCCACTGTCAGTGCAATGCCCGATCTTCGCGATGTTTCTCTTCCATTGGAGCTCGTCACCTCTCCTGTCCTGGATGCGCTGGCAGCGCTCCCACATCTCCACACCCTCATTCTCACTCCAGCCACCTCCCCTTTGATTTGGGAGGTGGTCGATATCCCTTCTTTCATCTTCTCTGTGACTCCAGAAGACAGCGAGAGCGGCGGAAGTAGCGAAGTCAGTCGCAGCGCCACCCCGCAACCTGGGTTGCTCGATGAGTTGTCACCGATGACGCATCTGCAAGACCTCCCATTCATATGTGATGCGCCCCAACCCGCGCCGCAGATTGAAACCTCCCGTTTCTCGATGCTCCACAATCTGCAAACTTCAGCCACGTCTTGGGCTGAGGTTGCGACCATTGTCATGAACATGGAACCTGGCTTGCGGCATCTGGTCATTTTCCTTCCCAAGGCCCAGAGCACTTTGGAAATCGCCGCCCTGGAGACTATCCGGGACTACTGCCCGATGGCAAATATCGACGTGCGCTACATTGACTAGAACCGCTACAATGGGCATTCCTTGTGACCGCCATCCTCCCGCCGGAGTTTTCGGTTCTCGCTGCTTCGGCCCGCACTTCACTCACACTCCTTCATCAACTTATTCGATCACTGGCTCCAACCCGTTTCATACCTTTTCCATCGAAAGACAAACTGCAGAGGAATACCACCATGCCTGTCGACTTGATCTTTCTACACCCTTTACTACTCTTGCCTGATACTGGTTTTATTTATTGTCTATCGGTACGCATGCTCGTGTGCCTGCAAATCCGAACATCATCTCTGTAGATATCTGTTGCTGATGATTGTCTATCTTATCTATGTGTGTAATTTCTAGTTTTCTCGCCTTCTTTCTCCTCGCGTTGTATGCTGTATTACATAGCTTTGCCTTGTTGCATACATTTGGATGTTTTAGCTATGAATCTCGCGTCCTATATTCCAAAACTCAGGCTTGCGCATACCCCACATATATAGACACGAATTGGCCAGTTACGGAGTTACGCAGGCCAAGTGTTTTGAACCATGCGGTCCGTTCTTCGAATCGAATAGCGCCGAATGGTGCCGTGCAAGTGCTGGCGCGCTGGCGTCCTACTTACCCTGGATCACCTTACTGCAAAAGTACAAGAACTGAGACGGCAAGACCAGGCCGCTACTTAATTCATGCCCGACACGCATCTATACCTGTATAGAGGAAAATTTGGCAAGCGGGCATGAAGCTCCTCAGCATGATGTTGAAATTCGAAGTCTCGGCTGATGGGAACTTTGGGAAGGGCATGCCACGCCGGCGCGCTCCTGTGATACAGATGGCTCCTATCTGTGGTCGGTATTACCGGGCCCCACGTCCTCGATCATATTATACTTAAGCACTAGCAGGATAGAGCCGCGCCTATCGTGACCTTTCCCCCCCTGGTTTCACGCGTCCTTGTTCCCGACCATGTCACGACTCCCTGCCCCCGAGAACCCTGTCCTTATCCATGATGAGGCAGGCCCACTGCCTGCTAGCTCAGATCTGGACTACAAGGATGGGAGTGCGGCTGATCTCCCGAAGAAGTCCAAAGGGATTGTCTTGATCTCGTCAATCAGCGAGAACGAGCCAATCGTCACCAGACGTGAGCTCTGGGCGTACTACTTGTACTACAATGGCGACAATGTGCGTCCTTGCGCTTCAATTTACTCCGCCTCTTTATGCTAAAACAATGTTATAGGGAGTGGGGCCGAATGGCTATTCCATGACTTTGTTTCAGAGTCTTGCTACCGCAGCAGGATTCGATCCAACCTTGGGGCCAGGCTCGGCCTGCACCCCCACTAGTCAATGCGTGCTGCCATGGGGCGGAGGGACGAAAGCTGTCAGCAGCATTGTGCTCATAGCCAACGGTGTGAGCTTTGCTGTAATGACGGCACTGTTCACGACTCTGGGGTCTGCCGCCGATTGTCAGTAAGATCACCACTGCATGAGATATGACCTGACATGGTTTCTTTAGATGGTACATTTGGTCGCTGGCTTCTATTCGCGGTGACCGTGATATGCTGGGGGGCACAATTCGGCAGTATGGCCCTTACTAGTAGGGCCTCATTCTTTTCGCTGAGCTATCATTGATGCTGATACTACGACTTTTAGCTCCTGACCGCTGGGGCGCTTCCATGGCCCTTTATATGATTGGATTTATATCTTACGGCGCGACGCTCGTATTCTATGCAGCACTTTTCCCTCGATTGGCTCGCAACACTCCTCATTCAAGGAATTTGCGTGAGAAGTTCGAGAACGGCGAAGTTACACCTGAAGAATACGAGACCGAAGAAAGTCTCGAGAAGAACAGGATCAGCAACATCAGCACGGTCAGTCACCCTTTACGGTATCGACTGCGAATTGGATTCTGATGTAATCATAGATGCATTCCAACATCGGCTTTATCGGTGAGTCCTCTGTATTGCGGCAGGCTCCGATATCAGCGCTGACACTCGAACTCAGCTACCTTGGTGCTGAATCTATCAATCCTTCTACCAAATAAATTGAAGCTCGACCCGAAACAAGACAACTACGTCATTGTTTTAACAAATGGATATTGGGTTTTAACTGGTATATGGTGGTGTAAGCAACAACTGTTTATTGATAGGGTCTTAAGCTGACTCGTTACCCAGTCATCCTTCAGCAGCCTCGACCGGGTCCTCCACTTCCTAAAGGCGAGCACTACATAACTGTTGGATGGAAGCAGGTAAGGTTTCATGGTTGACTTTTGCTTCAAATCATTACTCACCGCGATTATCAACAAGATTTGGGCGGCTTTCAAAACTTACAAGCAATTGCCGTATACATTTATCTACCTCTTCTCCTTCTTCCTCCTCGCAGACGTAAGTGGGATTACCCCAGCAGCTGCCACTCATACTCAAATCCGGCTACAGGGCCTTAATACGACAGGAACGCTGGTCTCGATTTGCCAAAATGACAAGTTCTCGTTCTCATTTCTGCAGAACACCTATCTTGGTCTCGCTCAGGCCATCACCTCGACCATCAGCACGCTCGGTTTTTGGTATATCCAGAAATATTGGAAAATTAGCACTAAGACAATGGTGCGTCAATTTAGTTAGGAGTCAAATCTCGCACAGAGCTAATGAAGGCTTGCAAGTTTGTCGTAACAAATGTAGCCACCATCATGATACCTTTGTGGGGAATGATTGGGCTCTGGACAACTAAGTTTGGGTGCGTAACAGCATTTGTTTGTTTGTTTGTTTATTACAACGCTTACGCGCTTCCGACAGTTTCCACAATGTCTGGGAGTTCTGGTACGACTGCGCGTTGATTCCGTCAAGGTTGTTATCTAAAATTCGCTCCTAGGGCATATAACGTCATTTTCGGTCTTTTCCAAGCTCCTTACTATGCGTTCTCGCAAACGATGATGGCCGAGCTTAGTCCTGCTGGTAGGTCTTTCTCAAATGGTTTTCTTGTTGATCCGGACTGATATAATCTACAGGCTTTGACAACATGGTAGCTGTCCGCTAACATTTTATTCTCAATTGTTGTTAACGCTTTATTAGTTTTTCGGTCTCTTTGGATTATCTAACCGCGCATCCTCGATGATAGGACCCAACGTGATCCAGGCTATTATTGACAGGACTGGCAACAACTGGGATGGATTTCCCTTCCTCTTCGCGCTGTGCACGGCCGCGTCGCTTGTCATCTGGTTTGGCGTGGACGTGACAAAGGGGAGGAAGGATGCCGCCCTGTGGGCGGAGGAGCAACGCCACGGCAGTCATGCTGTCTACGCAGACCCGGGAGTCGAAGTGGTGGAGACAAGCAAGAGCAAGTGAAAGTGGAAGTGAAAAAATTTCATCGTGATCTGGGGGTTTGTGTCGGCAGGATAGTTCTTGGAATAACATGCTATAAGGTTTTGAGAAGTTCCCGGGATGGTAAAAGTTTTTGGGATGATCGACCACTTTGATAGATTGGCATTGATACTACAACAACTTGAAGTCTTTGAGCTTTCAGCTGCAGTCATAAGGATAGAGCATTTCCGATCAGCTGGGAATTATCCCCGCCAGAGGCCAAACAACCAAATCAGACAATGTAGTGGTGGAGGGGCGTCCATTTCACTCTGCGCTTTCTCTGTTGCGAATGCATGGATAGTACCAAGGAGAAGATAGACGTAAGTGAATATCGTGTGTTGATATATTACCATATTTTGCATGACTCAGGTACCTGTGGTATAGGGTCAGCATCTGGAAATCTTTCGGACCGATTGGTGCGGAAGCTACAACTTGAAGTAATACCCATGGCAAAGGAAAGCAATTTCGCCTTAAGGGTGCGGTAGTATACGTCCTCTCGATGTGTTTTATATGAGGCCCAGTGATCCGCACGGACGGGTAGATTTTCGCCGAGCGATATGGTTGCGATTAATAGATTGAGGGCTGGAAGCGCGTATATATTTGGTGTCATCCTCAATCGACTCCAGAGGCATCGCAATTCTAGGTTTTTGTCTTACGCCAGCAGTGAAGTATGGCAGAGTAAATTTGGGATGTAAAGCCGCGGCGAATCACAATGTGTTCAGATACTCCCTCAATTTCGCAAGCGCGCGATATCGATGAGAGATCTTATCTTTCTCTTCTATTTTCATCTCGCCATATCTGAAAGATCACCGTTAGCACATTTTCTTTGGCGTAAATGCATATTCGATCTCACGTTTTCCCTGTTTCTAATGGTTCGAAAACGGCGTCCCAGCCAAAATTGGCTGATCCTCTGGCTGGAACGATCTTGCCGTCAGTCTTTCCTTCGAAGAGAATCGGCTCCGTACCAGGCCCTGCGCTATATGCGAATGTGCACAACGCCCAGGCCTCTTTGGTAGGGAAGCCCACGAGCAGGTTGTTTAGGCCCTCATGACCAAGCTCTTTCATGAAATATTTGATGTACGGTCCTGGGAGACCATTCAAAGCCTTGAAGCATAGCGCCGTGTCTTCTGTGATACATGGCCCTCCAAGCTAACGGAACTTGAATTCCACATGCCATTTATCAGGCAATTTCAACACACACCATTTCCGCTGCCTGACGACATTTTGCGATGGCGACTTCTGCTGTAGATCCCTGTATTTCTGGAACTGATTGAATTTGAGAAAATTATAATGTCAGTACTGGAGCATGTACTTTGTGGAGAAACTTGCTGTCTAGTTCCTTCGAATCGAGATCGATGGGCATCACGCCTTGCGAGAGAATGTGCTTCACCTCCTTCAATTTATTGGCATTGCCAGTAACGAAGACTGAGCAAAAATTCGAGTAAGAGTCGATCAAACGCATTTGAAAGCCTACCTAGTCTCCCTACAGGCATTCTTGCAACAAAGAGCAGCTTGAGTGGTTTGAGTCAAGGTTCACGATGTAGCGCCACCGCCGGTTCCAATGGGCGCGGACTACTGCCGCGTCCTGTCCGGGCTCTGAATTACCTGATTGTCTGGCGTACTACAGGTCACCGCAGCGATCGTTTACAACGACGACCCGCCTCCGAGAACTTCTCCAACGTTGTTCCACCTGCCGCTGGATTTTCCTCACAATAGCCCGCTTATTTTGTACAAGCTATTCTGCGACAAACTCCTAGCCCAAAGAAGTCTAGGCGCACTCATTTGGCAGCTCAACGTTCAACGCTCGGTACTCTACCCCTGACCACGCATTGGACCTGACACCACATCATAGTTTTTCATCTGAAAAAGAGCTCAGGGGAGAAACGTCCAAGCTTAGTGCGACATCATGGCGCAGGACTATGTCTATGCCTTACATGACTTCTTACCGGAGAACGACGACGAGGTGCCTTTCCGACAGGGAGAACGTATCGAAGTGTTGGAAAGAGATGACGAATATAGTGATGGATGGTGGCAGGTGAGTTGATATCTGTTCTATCTCAATGCATGGCAGGCAGCAGCGCAGCCGATTTGCCAGGTGGTGGACATGCGGCCCGTTACTATATCAGCTGTCTTCCTTGTTGAGATTGGCTTCGTTCCATGGGCGCATTATCTTATTTAAACTCTTTTCTCTTATCCAAGGGCCGAAATCTAGCTGGAAAAGTCGGACTTTTCCCGCAAAGCTACACTACGGCAGCCGTACCGACTACCCCGCCTACAGCGTCCAAAGATGTGAAGGACCCGCAAGCTGGCAACAGTCTCGGTCTGCAGGCACTAGCTGCGGCGCTTCCCATTGTATCGCCTGCTGCTGCGAATGACTCTTTGCATGTAAAGACGCCTAGCCAGAGTGATGGAGAGGTCATGAAGGCCACCATGACGGACGTGCAGAAGGCCATCGAACAGCTCGGCCGAAACGATACACACAGCATTCGAGACGATGCTCGGAGCTTCAGCTTTGCCAGCATGAGAACTGGAGATGGGGATATGACCGATCCAGAGACCGACATCGACATCGACACCGACCGAGAAACAGACGCAGGGGGCGGCGACGACTGGCACCGCGATGCACGCTCGAAACTTGCCGAGGAGGCAAGGAAGGTGGTGGAAGCGCAAAGGCAGGCAGAGGAGGAAGATACGCCAATTGTGCGAAATGCAGCCCCGCCCATTGAAGTCGAGCTCAGTGACGAGAGCGAAGGGGAGGATGATAATGATCATCTGCACCACCATGTCAGCTATCCCCGAGAACATCCCCTGATCCCCGAGGATGATGAAGAAGCGGAAGGTTCGGAGCCTCGACGGTCCCCGCTGCCTGCCGCTCGTAGTGGCGCCCCGTCGCCCGACGTAATGCCCGTATCTACACCTATACGCTCGGCTTTCACCCCAGAGCAGCCCGCTAGAGAAACCTCGCCAGGAATTGCTGATCACACCTCTGCACGGTCTCTGCCGACGCCTACATCCCCGCGTGCCTTTTCGCCATCCCTTCCTGCTACCGAACCCGCAAGGGCAAAGTCTCCTGCCCCTGCGCCTGAGAAGGTTCCGTTGCCTGCCACGCCTGCTATCCTGAGCCCTGCTCCACGCGTCGCTGATCCTTTCATATCGTTACCTTCACCAGCGGCGTCGTCAATCGGGCAGCAGCAACCGCAACCTTCCAAGCATGACAGCCTCGCCTCCTCGGGTGCACAGTCAAATGGAGCTTCTGCGGGCCCTAGAGAACCCAAGAAATCGACAAATCATCCGTCCGAATGGTCTCTGGATGAAGTAGTGGATTGGCTTCGATCAAAAGGATTTGGAGATGATGTCTGCGATAAATTTATCGGTGAGCCGTTTGATGTTGCATCTTGGCAACCAAAGTGATTAATTGTCGAAATTATAGAGCAAGAAATTACAGGGGATGTCCTCTTGGATCTGGATGTCAATATGCTCAAGACAGAAATTGGCATCCCAGCATTTGGGAAGCGAATGCGGATTGCGAATGCGATCACCGACTTGCGGAGGCCACCATCCGTGGTTTACTCGGACCACGTTCCTGCCATGTCACCGATCACGACTCAACCTCAGTCATCATATGGTTATTCGCATGCTCGCGCTCGGTCGGTTCAGAGCTCAGCACAGAACTCCTTGAATAGTCCGATGTACGGCAATGGCTTCAACGGGCTCCCCTCCGCTGGCTACGGCAGCATGATGACCAGCGAGAGCGCTCCCCAAACGAGCGAGATTCCCAACGCTGCGACCATGGGCGAGCGCGACCAGCGCCGTTTATCAGACCCAATATCGAGTGCAGGCCTCAGCGTCAATGTCACTGACACTGAAGAACGAACTAATGCGAGCAGCGAGGACAGAACTGCAGCTATGCTTGCTGGCGGCGTGGTTGCTGGTGGAGTAGGCGTAGGATTGGGTGTACATAACACATCTAAGAACCGACCAGCCCAGCTTACACTTTCGGGAAGCGATACCAACCTGCGATCTGGCGCCCGAGCGGTTGGAGGGAACATACCAGAGGAAAATTTCGAAGATGAGCGGGCATTTATGAGTGATGTGAGTGATGTCGTCAACCGTGTGGTGAATCTCATGAACCTGATAAATTCCGCATAGAATGAGACAGGCACTGCTTCTGCCAAAAGCCGCCGCCGGATATTTGGGCGTTCGACTGAATCGGGCGGCTCATCCAAGCGTGATTCTGCAGTAAGCAAGAACTCGGAGGGCTTGCCGGTGCCTAGCTCTCCTCTTACCGCAAATCCCAAGGATTCATTCGATGAGACTACGGCGCCTCTTAGAAACCACAGGCGTGCCCAGAAGAGTTACGATGCGTCGAAACCCACAGACCGGTTGAGCTTGTTTGCGAACCCATTCCACAATTCCATTGGGAAGTCTCGGAAACCAGCTCCTAGGTATTCCTCGTGAGAGACATCTATATGCCTTACTTCAGATTGCATGGCACTGATACGCAATATTACAGTTACGACACTGACACCCCGTCAGAGAAAACGTCTAGTATGAGTCTTTCCAGGCTGTACGGTAGCACAGGGCGAAAGTCCTCAGCCAAATCAGTCTCGGACGCCGGAAGCAACTTTACCACCAGCCCCAAGAAGAAAGCTTATAGCGAGAAAGGACACGAGCAAAGGACATCTGATGAGTCTACCCAGGAGTTCGGGGGCAAAAAGCCAGAGCTTCTCCGGAAGCGCACTCCCGCCTCGACCGACACCCCTCTCAATGGCACCCGTGGTATGCAGACGTTCAAGCCTGGGCAGAGCGTTCTTCAGCAGATCGGCAAGCCTGACCACAGCGGGTGGATGCGAAAGAAAGGCGACCGCTACAACTCCTGGAAGACACGATATTTCATTCTCAAGGGGTCGCATATGTACATTCTCAAGAGTGATGCTAAAACAGTAAGCAACTCTCATCTCTCACCTACTGTTCCTCTCACCGTTAGGACGTTTAGGAAACCAAAATCAAAGGATACATCAACATTCAAGGGTACAAAGTGCTCGTTGATGAGAACACCGACCCAGGGCGTTACGGTTTCCGAATCATGCACGAGTCCGATAAGACGCACTACTTCAGTTCCTCTGAGCAGAACGTTATCCGAGAGTGGATGAAAGCTATCATGAAATCCACCATTGGCCGTGATTATTCCAGTAAGTCATTTGCTCAAACATCCGATTTACTTGATTAACGGACTTCCCATAGAGGCTGTCGTTTCTTCCTGTAACATACCCACTATCCCTCTTACTGTAGCGCAGGCCATGAGCCCAGCACCCCGTCCCCCATCACCCACCGCCCGCGCCGCCACTCAGAAAGCGCACCGCAGTGACAACCCTTCGCAACTCACCAGCCGCGATGCGCGTATCCTTATGGGCTTCCCACCGGCAGGAAATGGTTCTCCGGATGAACAACAGAGGCTAGATCAGTTCTTCAAACAAGGAGGCTCCCCAGAACTGGCCAAAGCGTTGTCTACGCCTGGGACACCCAGTGGGCCGCCCGCGCAGAGACCTGTGCGAGATGTCAGGAGAGCAAGCACTGCTTCTGAGATGGTACGCAGCCCATCTTGATACCCTAAGTATAATGTATGATGCTGACCGCATATATCTCAGGGCAATGGCATTGACGCAGGTCTCGTCGACTGGGCAAACACCCACCTGCCTCCATCTCTCCGTATCGCTGATCCCAACGGCCAACTGTGCGGCGGGCTCGGCCTTCTTCGGATAGCAGAATCTGTGCGCGGCAAGCCTGCCTCGCCTCTCATCCCCGACAGCGCATTCCCATCCGGCCCTGAGGATGACAAGCTCGACGGCCTCTTCCAGCTCTTCGATTTCCTGCTCGACAACGACGTGAAAACTGGCAGCGTGAGCATCAACGAAGTGCGCCAAGGCAAGCGAGACAAGATCATCCAGCTTTTGAAAGCGCTCAAAGCGTGGGACGACAAGCGGAAGGCGATTGCCATGTCCATGATCAAGGGCCAACCCCGCGTTCAGTGATTTCTTATGTCAGCTATTTACATCTGCTCTTGATTTTCTGCATAACAGTTATCATGTTTCTTTCTTCTGATACTTCCATCATTGCCTCCAGTTTCACCCCACAACAACACTCACTCCTTTATATCTCACAGCATAGTTCTTATTCTCTAACCTCTCACACTCATTAGAGCCATGTTCAACCCCTGTCGCTCCTTATTTCCCTTCACATTTCTTTCGGTCTACATATATTATAAGTGTACCAACGGACCTCGCGTACTGGCTAACAATATATATTCGTTCTTGTGCAAAGATGTAGTACAAGTTTCAGTGTGAATAATGTGATAATATTACAACTGTGCTTTCTCCGATGGCTGCATCTTTATATGTTGTCCGGTGGCCACTTGCCGCTTGTGTGTCTCGTTCCAAATCTACTCCGCATGTTAGCCGTCTGTGGGTGCTCGCAGGGACCGCTTGACAAACCTCGCAATGTGCGGTCATGGCTCGCGCACCGACTGTGATTGTGCGGTTGACGATGCGAAGCACGTCGCCACTGTGAAGCACGAAGGTCAGGAATTTATTCGACGCGCGCTACATGAGGGATATCTGAGACTGACTTCATGGCCGGTGAATGGTACACCACGTTCAGAGCCTGTGAGACACTTGGAAGGGACTCAAATGTCGTCGACATTTTGTATGTGTTTAGGGCTAGTGTAGTACAGCTATTTTCATAGCGATTGTAGTTATAGATCAGGAACATGCGACATAAACATGAGACCTTAACGAGTCCTACTCACACGTCGATGAGGTATGCGGTGCAACCGCCATGCATGCTATTCATGCCATTCAACATATCTGTACAGTTTAGACGGCGGCCGTGATGTGAAACGCGAATGATTTTACAGACCTTGATCGACAGTAATCTCGAATACCACTCTGCCCTCCTTCCTCGACGGTTCCTCCGCCTTCGAGACATACGATATCTCGCGGACCTTCAATCTCCGACCGGTGCTCAGCGCGAATCCAGAGCCGTCAGTCCCATTCGTCATAACCTCGAGAAAGACATGGCACAGAAAGTCCTTGACCTCCTGGCTCGCGTTCCCGGCGATGAGAGAGCTGTCCTGGCGCGGGCTCGGTGTATTTGAGTCGTCAGTAGACATGACAGTTCAAGTTGATGCGTGGGTGCGAGGTGTACATAGCCCGCCGGAGAGTGGTCAACCGTCGTCTCAAGACTGGAATTCAGGGGCTTTCCGCTGGTAGATGCCGGTTATGAGATACCGGACATCCGGGCGGAGCGCGCGACTACAGACTCACAGAGTACGCCACAGCTTGCCGTATATATCTGGGTGGCACCGATGTTCGCCAACTGCTTCCCTTGAGAGTTGTTCACCTTTGTCCCTCGCAAACACCCCCATATGAAATCGCAAGAACAGCCACCATCGCCTAAGCAAGCTCGTAGAGCAGGATAGCTTCATGTAAATAAATATCAGGAATGTCGCTCGGCAGGGTGCAACCCTGAGTGATGTGACTGAGGCTACAGCCACTGATCCTCCCCACCCACGTGTTGAACAACTTCAACCTGTGCTGCGGGCCGACGTCTTACGAGCAAGCTGCATCGTCAGGTATACATCCAGCAGGCGTATGTTGTCCCGCAGACCCCCTATTCATGGCACAGACAGCAGTCCAGACTCCAAAAGCGCCACGTCACTTCGCATCGTGACAGCCATCAGCATTAATGACCAGGAGATCCAGGACTTATCTTGGCTCAGCCCAAGTTCTAGCTCATCATCTACAAACTCCCTGTTCGATGAGATTCCTCCTGCCGCCATAAGGACTAGGGCGAGCTCAGATTTCCCTGAAAGAAATGCAGTAGCCAGTCGACAAGCACCTCCCATCCAGGGGCTCTTCGCGCCGTCCGTGCTTCTCCCTGTGGAAATAGCAGACGAAGTCGTACAACACTGCATGGAAAAATATTTCAGCAACGGCGCGAACCAGGTCATGCTGTTCGGGCGCGCCCTTCCCAGTACCGGGCCGTCTGAGCCTGGGGTGCAAGCTCTCGGCCTCCCACTCTTCATGACTGTCTTGCTTTCGTCGCTCTGCGAGCTCCTTCGACCCGAGATACCCCCAGAGACGCACACACTGCTATTCCCGCCACCCGACGCACCCATTCGCTCCAGACAAGCAATCCTGAACCTGTATCAACCAGGCGAGGGAATAACGCCGCATATTGACTTGCTTCGCCGATTTGGGGACGGCATCATCGGGGTCAGCTTTGGCAGCTCGTGCACGATGAGCTTTCGGCGGGCTGCGGGGACCGAAGATGACGCGTCCGACGATGGGGAGTGTCACCTGCACTTGCCAGAGAGGAGCATCATCGTGCTCTCGGGAGATGCGCGGTATGTGTGGACGCATGGAATCCAGGGCCGTGCGGGAGACTTCGTCAGAGATGAGCAGAGCAGCGAGACGAGGTGGATCGAGAGAGGCACGCGGATGAGCATTACGTTCCGATGGCTGTTGCCGGGAGCAGACGTTGTTGGGGACGATGAATAGCGTGCAGTTCGTTCCGGGGAGCAGGTGAGGATACGGCTGGGCACGAGCGTTTTTCGTGGATGATGGGTAGAGATGCATGCCACAGGGGGGGTTGGATGCGAAAGCGAAAGCGAGTGCGATTCCGAAATTATCTAACAACACGTACGAATGAGCCCACAACTTCTTCCCCGTTCCCTTCTCCGTCATCAAAGCACTCCTCGTAATAGCTGAGATGTCCATAGCTAGGACTAGCGTCCGCCACGGAGGGCCAGGACCAGATGCAGCACGGAGCCGGCTGTGATGTTGAAGTCCTTCGCGGTCTTGTCATCGGCCCTAAGTACCAGCACGATCTATGATCAGCCTATATGTCAGGATAGATGAATAATGGGATGCGTACATCTGTCGGCCTGAGAAGATCAATCGCTGTTGCGGAGGCGGCACGCCTGACTGCTCCTCAACTTTCTCCTTGATTCTGGTGATCTGCGGCGCTTCATGTCAGCCTAACACGCATAAAGTTTCGCATGTGTGTAAAGGATCGTTACCTTATCGTCGAGATCAATATCGAGCTCGATCTATCAGAGAAAAGAGCGCGATTGTCAGTGGCACGCGCTTACTCAGTTATTTCGCTTCCAGGACGAAACACACCTCCTTCCCCGTTAATGTCTGGGAAGCCAGCAGGTATAAGCATTCAAAAAGGCTCGAGAAATGCATTAAACATACCTTCACTTTGATCAGCATGGTGGTTGAGAAGAAAGACGCGTCAAGGGATGGGTTATGAGGAAAGAGTCAATGTAGGTCCGTTGCGGCAGCCAGTGATGCCGGCACCTCGTCACGCCGCCTCCGAATACCCCTAACAAGCCACAGCAAACAAAGCAAGGTGCATTTTGCATACTGGTACATACATGGTTCTTTTTGTTTCTACACGATTCCGATATATACCCCTACACTAAGTTGCTTGGGTATGAGAAATCCTCGAGCCCTACAAAGTTCTCCTTGATGCTGCGTGCGCTGACGAACCGGTAGAAGATGCTGATGCTTCCAGCCTTGTCGTTCGTCCCGCTGCCCCTGGCGCCACCGAAAGGTTGTTGCCCAACTACAGCACCAGTACACTTTTCGTTGTAATACACGTTGCCCGCTGCGTTGCGCAGCTTGTTCGTGGCGTTGATCAACGCGGCACGGGAGGTAGAGAAGCTGTCGCCATGTCAGCTTTCGAGGTGCAAGATGAAAAGATATACTTGACGTACATCGCACCAGTGAGAGAGTAATCTGTCGTCGTGTCAATTAACTCTAAAGTCTTCTCGAAGTCTGCATCTTCGAATACATATGCCTACAGTGCGCGTTTAGCCGTAGGTCTGTCGTATGCACATGTCTACCCACCGTGATGACGGGACCGAAGATCTCCTCGACCATGGTGATTGACTTGGGGTCTTTGGTTAGGATGACAGTGGGCTGGATGAAGTATCCCTTCGAATCATCGCCCGTTCCGCCAATCAGGACCTCTCCTCCAGCGTCCTTGGCTTTCTGGATGTACCCGGTGATCTTGTCATATGAGGGCCGGTTGCTGCACGAACAGTAAGTTATGAATGTAAATGGCAAAGGGACGAGATGCAAACATGACAGGTCCCATAAAGTTACTGAAGTCCTGAGGAGCGCCGACTTTGATCTTGGCAATCTCTTCGAGCAGCTGGTCCTTGAATCCGTTCTTCCACGCAGAAGCAGAGACGTAGAGTCGTGAAAGTGCCGAACACTTCTGGCCTGAACGACCAGGCGGTGTTTGTGAGTCTCTTGAACATACAACTCCGGGGAAGACTCACCTTGGTACTCGAATGCTCCTCGGACAGTCTGCACGACCGCGTTTTTGATGTCCGCGCTCTCGTGGATGAGATGGAAGTTCTTGCCACCAGTCTCACCCACAATCCTTGGGTAGCCCTTATAAATATCAAGGTTGTTCGCGATGTCCTTCCACAGCTGCTTGAACACGTGCGTGGAGCCAGTGAAGTGCAGCGCCGCGAAGGAGCGGTGCCCGATAGCCTGCCCGACGACCTCAGCGGGGGGACCGGGAACGAACTGGATGACGCCCGGTGGCACACCCGCTTCTGTGAAAATTTGGTGCACAATGTAGTTGGAATAGGTGGCCATAGGAGAGGGCTTCCAGACTACAACGTTGCCAAGGAGGGCAGGCGCTGCAGAAAATACCATCAGTAAAGTTGAATCAAACTGAGACTTCAATTCTACTGACCACCGGGGAGGTTACCCCCAATGGCGGTGAAGTTGAAAGGAGAAACAGCGAGAACAAAGCCTTCAAGGGCGCGATACTCGACGCGGCTGGAAGTAGAGAATGTAAGCACAAGTGCTTTGCAGCGAATTAACAGACCTACTTCCAAGCACCGGGGGCGTTCTTGGGCGGTTGCTGAGCATAGAGGTCTTCCACATATTTCACGCCAAATCGCAAGAAATCTGCGAACTGCCAAACCGATTAGATGCGCCAACCGAGAAAAAGATTGCAACACACCTCTGCAGCAGCGTCGATCTCAGCTTGCCACGCGTTCTTCCCTTGGCCAAGGATCGTGGCAGCCAGCAGCTTGTAGCGGTACTTACCACTGACAAGATCCGCCGCCTTGAGATAGATGGCAGCCCTGTCGTTCCAGGGCATGCTCTCCCACTCGGCTTTGGCGGCGAGCGCCCCGTCAATGGCAGCAGCGACGGTCGCCTGATCAGCTTCGTGATAAGAGCAAAGGTGATTGGCGTGATCAGCTGGCATAGGCTGCTTCGCGAGCTTGCCAGTCTTGACCTACTAGCATGCGAGTGTCAAGCGGCTAGGTGAGCTATAGTCGGAGAAGCACTAACCGGCTTGCCGTTGACGATGCATGGAACCTCAAAGGGAAGCTCCTTCTCCATTTGAGCAATAGCTGCCTCGAGACCCTTGCGCTCTGCAGAGCCAGGGGCATAGGTTCTCTACGGCTCTCGAAGTGAGCACACCCCTCGGATCTTGGACATCGATGAGAAACGCACCATGGGCTCATTCTCGATAGCGGGCACCTTGAAAGAGGCAAGTTGTGGATTGGCCATACTGTATTTTGGATGATGGTGGTGGTGTTTCAAGGTAAATCGGGCTTCGAACAATCGCTTGAGCTCGCGTAGAGAAGATTATTTATGCCGCCATCAGGGGCGGATCATAACTAGATACTTAACATAGATAAGATAAGATAAGATGCTAAGGGTATCCTGCTTGTATGTACTTATAAGTTAAGCGTTCTAATAGCCAAAATCATATCGTAGCAGGCAGCTCGTCAATTCTCTGTTTCAGGTCCCCCAAGAACCCGAAGGACGCCAGCACACTGCCCGCACATCGCCCACACCCTGAGCCATCCACGGCCTTGGCCAAGAACCCCATGCTGAAGATCACGTCCGACGTCGGCCTTATCGCAAGCTCTTTCTTCGCCATCTCTTCCCACACCTTCCACCACTTTGGCGCCGCGAACGAGCTGGCGAGGCCGTGGCCGTTGCACTGCATGCACTTTACTTCGTCGGGCACCTTGAGCAGGGCCTGAGCCGCGTCTGCCCGCCGCCGGTGAAGGTTGAGCAGGCGGACATATGAGTGTGCAGTGATGAATTTGAGATCATCGGAGAGCGGGCAGTCGAGGACGTTGACGTTCAACGTGTGGCTGGATGCGATTTGGGCCTCTGGTTCCAGCTCATAGCGGCTGGCGATGGCGAATACGCGTGTGGGGTGGGCCTCGAGGAAGCGGGGGGAGACGAGGATTTTGCGTAATGCTGATACGACTGAGTCAAAGTCATATTTGCAGGCAGCGGCCAGGACGGCGTTGAGCTTGTCCAGTGAATGTATATCGGGGTTCTCGACGGGATAGACGAAGCGCAAAAGCGCATCTACCGTCTCGCTTGTCTCTGATATGGGGGCGGCGGGCACATGTGTACCACTGGTCACTTTCTGGGGCAGTGTGAACATTGATTGGAAGAAGGTAGAAGCCGCTGCGAGAATGCATTTGTGGACTCTGAACATCGCGTTGTCGGTAGACAACAAGATGATATCAGCGTCTTCGGCGTCGAAAGCGTATGAAGTAGTAGACACCATGATAGTGGAGGTTGATGATAGTGGGGGCTGGATTGAAACTAAGCAACACACAGAGCCCAGACTGGAGCATAAGATATCGAACGATCGACTCATATATACTCAGCGGGCACAGGCCACAGCATCACATTTCAGATCGACTTGGGTGACGACGTGGCGCTGCGGCCGCCAAACTTTAATGAAACAGCTTGTTTCTGATGAGCAAGCGTTTGAGCAGGAGCAGTGGCACAACAAGAGATCCACCGCAAACCTAAATGGTGGGCAAATGGTGGCAGAGAAAGAGAGTGATACACAAATAGCTACCGATAACGGCGCCTCTCTCTGTCCCCGCTCCTGCTTCTCCGACGGCTCTTGTCCCTCGCCGACGTCACCATAGGCGACCGTGAACGGTTGCGGCGGCTGTCCTTATGCGAATCCCGCTCCTTGCTCCTGCTCCTGCTGCGCTTGCGCCTCCTCGACGAATCGCGCTCGCCGCCTGGAACATCGAACACCATGCCGTAGCCTCCAGCGCGCCGGTCATCATCAGCATCCCGGTATCGCCTGGTTTGCTCCAAGTCGTCTCGTCCGGCAAATCCTGGCCGTGCGCCCTTACCGCGTCCACCCTTCGGACCCATCGCGGGATTGTTTGACCAAGAATTATTAAGTTTCGCGACGGATTGGGAACTGTTGCGGGGTTAGCGCACAGGGGCAGGGCATTGTTGAGTCACGTACAAGTCAACCCATATCCGCCGATCGTCCACAAGGACGTTTTGCATCTTAAAGTACGCCTGAACCAGATGGTGGTATCAGCGTGGGAACCCGACGCGTCGGCGAGGACGGAGACTGACCTGCTCCGCGTCTTCACGCTTGTCAAACTCGATGAATGCGTACTGTAAAGAGTCCCCCGTCTTTTTGTCCCTGATCACCTGACAGCTCATGATAACGCCGAATCTGGAGAAGATAAGCTCAAGGTCCTCGTCCCTGGTGACTGGGTTCAGTTTGCACACGAAGAGCACGTTCTCAGGCGGCCGGACGTTCGCGAAGGGAAGATCCCCGACCATCTCGAGAGTGAGAGCTGAGGCTTCAGCGGCGCGCAGTCGTAGCAGCCGCTCCTCTTCCTCTTCAGGCAAGGTCGCAAGGGGGTCTTCGTCTTCTGCTATGCGCGTAGAATTGTCAGGGGGGCGGGTCGGCGACGCGGGAGGTTGTACCAGCCCAGGGGGGTCGGGAAAGGGGTCATCTGCGTGCCGTTAGACGACAAGCCTGAATGCCAATGCTGTTAAACTCACCCAGGACAAGAACGTGCCTGATCCTGACATCCTTGAATGGCCGCCCATCTGCATCCACGTAGACCTCGTTCAACTTTTCCAATGTCTCTAGCCCTTCAACTACGTGCCCAAACACCGCGTGTTTCCCGTCAAGGTAGTCAATGCCGTCTCCTAGGGTAACGAAGAACTGGCTTCCACAGCCGCCAATGGTTCTATTTGGCCCGACTTCAATGGCGGGCGCGATGGCCATGGAGACTGTGCCCTTGTGTGTGTGCTTCAGGCGGGGAACGAGTTCAGGTTTGAAGTATCGCGGCGCCGACTTGTCCAGCAGCGACCACACGCATTCGCCGCCTGTTCCGCTTGCTGTCGGATCCCCAGCCTGTGCCAGGAAGTCTTTGGATACTGTAACATAATATTTAGACGTAGCGCGCGCCAACGGCAGAAGGGAACGCACCATTGAAAAAGGCGTTGAGGTTGTAGTAGTAAAGTTTACACAGCTTGAGGAAGTTTTCGCAAGTCTTCGGACATGATTCGATCTCTAGGTCGATGACCAGGTCTCCCAAGGATGTCTCAAAGAGCACTGACATGAAGCTGGTTGCAGCTCAGCCTGCTGCTGGGGCGTGTTTCTAGCAAGAGTTTCCAACTGCGAAAGGCTTCGAGGTATGGTAAATAATCACCAATGCTGCATGCAGACGTTGATCTGCGAGATTCGAGTCCAGATAAAGGAGATGAGGGAGTAAGCCTGAAGGCTCAATGGTATTGAGGCAAAGCTGGAGAGCTGTAGACTGCAGTACGTAGGTGACGATAAAGTACGGATCATATACAGCTGCATGTGACATACATACATGGCCGCCTGGCGAAATGGCATCGCGTCTGACTACGATTTCGTACCGTTATCAGGAGATCGCAGGTTCGACCCCTGCGGTGGTCATATCTTTTTGTCTTTCTTTTTCTCACTTCTCGCTCTGCCCACGATCCTCGGCATTTGTTCCGCGACACGTTGGCGACCGCACGTCTTGCTTTTGCTTGTGACCATTTCGACTTGAACATCTCATTCTGCGAACATTGCTCCCTAATATGCGTTTGCATCGCGCTCATGGCCTATTACGTCTCTTTATCTATGCTAGCTTTGTCTCTGTGTTTTTGCCTGTCCGTCTGCCGGGACGTGAAACTAGTAGCTCTCATCATCGTGTCTTGAAACAGCCCTCTGTACCTGTCAGTATTATGGGTTCATCCAACAGTGCGCTTCTCTATTCTCGACCTTTCCGCAGCTTTTGGACTCGTTTTCAATTTTCAATTTCTCTCATCCTGCCTGATTTTATTCTTTACCGAAACCACGATGAAGTTTTCTGGGACGAAGAAAACTCTAAACCTGGATAAGACTGGATCTGAAATAACGACAGCAGCGAGGTCTTGTTTTCAATTGATCCATGCGTGCTCACCCGAGACTGCTGATACTGGTCTCGATTGATCTTGAAATGGTGTTTGCGAACCTCTCGCTGATTATGGTTTCCCTCACATTCATTGTGCTGTATGTTATCAGTCAGCTTCGGATCGGCAATTATAGAAGTCACTTTTGCATGTGTAGGAGGTCTACCAATCGCAATATGCCGAATCTACTCATCACATAGACCGTATCTCAAACCAAAACTAGCAGGTCAGCGGCCAAGCGATACGAAACCTTTGATTGGAGCTGCACTGGATGCTCAACCCTCCGCCGATAGCTGTTCGGGTTTAGCAGATGTCCATGACCTCGAACCACATTATGAGGAGCTGTATTGGACAACCAACGCTCCGCCGGTACCTGGCCGGATTTAGCGCGGGAGGCCGTCATCACGAACCATGGTTGAAACTCCATGCTGAGGATCTAGTTTTCCGCCGATAGGTAGCCGGTTTTAGCGGACACGAATTCTTGAGAGGCTATCACCACGATTCTGCAGGAGGTCGTCACCACGAACTATGATTGAAGCTGCATTTGATGGCCAACGCTCCGCCGATAGCTGGCCGATTTAAGCGGACACGAACCCGCGGGATGTCACCACATGAATTACGATTAATGCTGCGTTGGAAAATCAACGCTCATCTAATTGTCAGTCGATATTGACGGACACGATTCTGGAAGAGACACCTTTAATCATCGCTCACCGGAAAGCATAAAAGCTTGCAAGTTCTCTTTCTTCATTATCTACTCCTTCTCCGGGCAGTACAACAAAATGCCAGGGGTCAACACAGGAATTATCCGCGCTCTTCCCACAGTCCCCCAAGATCTTACTGGCATGGTTCATTACGAGCACACGATCGAAATAGCAGGAGGACATGCTCACATTGTCAAAGGCAGCTACACCGATTCCGATGGGTCAGCATTTAGCGTGCGACAATTTTTCCACTCCAACTCGCACCACCGCTCACATAATTTTATCAGGTCGCTGTCAAAATTGTCTTGGTCGTGGACCCTTTCACAGGAAGGATTTGCAGCGTAGATCTACCAAAGTATATCAAGGTAGATTTTTTTCGCCACATCATAATCGGCACCCTTATGTCTTATCTTTACAGCGAGGCCGTCGAGAACGAAAAGTCTGGCAGAGGCCCAAGCACGAAAATATCATCCCTTTGCTAGGCATCACCACGGACTATTCATCTCCATTGGCCCCACCTAACCCGATTGCTATGATCTCCCCTTGGATGGAAAGGGGGGACCTATTCAAGGCATTAAATGATAACATGTCTTACTCGGATCGTATGCATCTTGTGAGCGCTACCTTCAAAACAGCGGCGCCGCTACTGACTTTTTCTCCGAATCAAAGTTGTGTGGTGTGGCCAAAGGACTTCAGCATCGTGCGTGCAACGACTATTGGAGGTAAACGATAATTTTGATAATTTACAGTCCACTCTCTGGGTATCATTCATGGTGATCTCTATCCCGTAAGCATCCATACCATACTCTCGTTTCAAATATACACATTCTGACTGGGCCGCCTGCATTGCAGGCCAATGTTCTTATCAACGACGAGGGCAACGCATGCCTCACGGATTTCGGGCTCTCATTCGTTCGTCCAGAATTTCTAGACACGTCTTACTGGTCTCGGTCAGTTGGTGGCGCTATACGCTGGCGCGCCCCCGAACTTGTGCCACCTATATCCCCAGCACTAGATATGGGGGAATACGTCCCAGATCTAACAAGCAAGTGCGACATATACTCCTTTGGTAGCCTTCTCTTGCACGTTCGTATACGATATCTCACTTAATTTGTCCCGCTTGGCTGACGTTTATATGCTGCAGGCTATATCAGGTGAATGGCCCTACCATACGAGCCAGGACCACATGGTCATCATCTATCTTCACCATCGCACCCTACCGCCGCGCCCACAAACCTTGATAGATGCGCAATGGGAGTTTATCGCTTGGTGCTGGGGTGAAAACGGTCATGCGGCCACACGACCGACTGCTGGGGAAATCTTGGCGGCCATTTCAGCTCTCTAAGCAGTCTTGCTTATGAATCTGGTAAGCTGGGAGGCGGTTGCTGTGGTTGGAGTATGTCTGGGAGGGTCACGGTGCTCGCCGACGGATTCGCGAGATATAACCGACGTAGACATCTTGTTATGCTGAACGAATGCTTCAAAGGCTCTTCCCCGCCCCCGAGGAGTGCACATTCATTCTGCGCGGAAGACTTCAGATGTTCAAGTACGAATCAAGAGCACTTACGATGAGATGTCTTCTTTCCGTGAAAGATGCGACTCGACGCTGAGACCATGGCCAACGGCAAATAGGGGGGAGATGAGCGGCAAGGCACTCAACGCAGATCAAAGAAGCTCCATGAAACACATCGCGCAGAGGGAAAAGTGAGATGTGCGGGTCCTCGGGCCCGCCTCCAGCCTTCACGGGACGCGACTGACCACCAAGACTCGGGTCGCAGCTTCAGAGGAGCGCATGAGGGAAAGATAATGCACTTCCATGCTGCGATGCGCGCATCCGGGGTTATGCGGCCTCACCTGGATGACTTCTGTGTGCGCTCTGCTCCGAGAGGTGCTCAGGCACCGGACTCTGCAAGGCAATTGCGGTTGCCACCCAGGTTTTGGATTTCTTGAGTAGCTCGACGGACACTAAGCTCTTGCTGTGCGCGTTGTTTCGTTATGTTTTTAGCTAGCCGCGTCCGCAATAGAAGCGGGGATCACCACGCTGCGGAAGGTGAGCACTAGCTAATTCTGGGAAAAGAAACGGCAGCACCATATGTTACAGCCATTATTATAGCCAACGTCTCAAAGCTCTCTCTTGCCGATCGCACGCATGACATACATCGCCCCATATGGGACTTTCCAACACTTCCAGTAGAGGTATCGGAAAGCTTTGCATGTATCGAAAAGCGCTACACGAAGAAGCGCTACATGCATGCATCTCCGGCCAGGCTTGCGAACTATGATGCTGTTGATCAAATTGACAATCGTGTTAACGATATGACCAAAGAGCGAAGTCTATGGGCAAATTCGTCAGGCAGACTGTATCGGCGATATTTTCAACTACTCGAGAACTCGTGAGATGACGGCGTATGTTACGCCTGAGCCAAACCACCTCATTCTCTCGGACTTGACTAGAGGGAGGTGATGGTGGAGACGGAGAGAAGGAGGGCGATGAAGTCCAAAGATCTATCGAGCCAGCTTCAGGGCTCTTCAGGGGCATAGCCTAACACGTGATCGCGACTTCTCATCCTCCTCTTAGCTACAAATTCGCTCCAGAGTCTAGACCGCCTTTGCTATGCACATACATCCCTGATAACCTTGTTCCGATCCTGATTTGTAGACAGCAACATGGTCCTCGGCCTATTTGCGTGCAAACCCGCGCACCCAACTCAGGTCAATGGAACCCGACTCTACCCGACTCGAATTTGAAGCTGGCTTCGCAGTTCGAACTCAACCCTGTTTGGTTGAAATCTGAAATGTCTTTTTCTTCTCTTTTCTGAAGCAATATAAATTAAAGCGCATTCCATCATCATAACACCTGCTCAGAAACAAATCCGCTGACTTGGATTCATTGCTCAGCGTGTGTGTTGCAAACTTGCTGACAAAGCCTCCCCACTCAGCCTGCAGGTTGTCAGAAGACTTCGGGCCGTCAGCCTGACTCCTGAGTCGAGTTGAATTAAACCCGCGAGCCCAAGCCGCTCTGATAGTGATGCTGTTAGGCGACAAAGTGCGTGATTCTATTCATCTCCCCCAATTTCGATATCGCAGCTTGTACGCATTGGACCATATGCGGAAATGAACCCTAGGGAAAATCAGGGGAATCACAGTTCATGCGTGTATCATCGCCAAGGCTTCGGAGTGGTTGGTCTCATCTCAGTCCACGCCAACGTGGAGGAGCGGAACCGGTCCTGAACGGAACGTCGGCCCCGAGAGCCCCTGAGAGGTTGCTGAAGTAATCCCGAGATCGCCTAGTGAACTTTGTCAGATTTCGATCACAAAGCAGATTGAAAAACTTTTGGACGTCAACGCACACGATGAGCCAGACCGAGCTGATAGAGATCTCTCTTCTCACGGGCGTATGGGACTCTGCGATAACACTAGACCGCCCGATCGTCCAATTAGCGAAGGATGTGGTCGAGGGCAGCTTCAGGAAGGCGCTGACTTCCACGGAGGCCCGGGAGGCGATCAAGCTAAACGCAGCGCTTGATCAGAGTCAACCACTGGACGCTCTATTTGATTTTCAGCTATCTCCAACCCCTGATTCCGATACCGAACTCTTGCGTCTGATTCTGGGTGTCGCCGCTCTTCAAGGATTCGTGCAGGCCAATTGGACGGGCCCCGATCTCGACGTAACGCCCGTGGATGTCCTGCCTTTCCCAGCAGAGCTTTCTTCTCAATTCACGAACGAAATTCTCGACTCCAAGGCGATCAGCGAGCTCGCTTATGGTGGCGAACCGGCCTACCACCTCGCCACATCCCCCACCCTCCTTCGGCTCTCCCAGATCCTCCTGAATCTCCCCTATCAGCACGTCCAATCGGCTGCATGGTGGTGCCTCAGAGCCGTCCTCGTCCAGCAGCAGCTCTTGGACGACCCAGTCGCGGTTCCGGAGGAGTTGATGACGTCGCTGACGCCGCTGACTCAGAACATTGCATCCAGCGCGCGGCCCGATGTAGCGGGAAGGCTGCTGCTAGAGCGGGGATTACTTGAGCACCACTTCACGCACGACAAACTCGCAGCCGAGCTTTTCGTGCAGGCTGCCAGGGCGACCGGATTAAATTATGAGCTGACGGGCGCCATGGGAAAGAGAACAAAGTTCCAGCAGACTGAACTCAGCCAACTGGTGCTTCTCGCTGAGAGCCGGCCACGGGATGGAGATGTTGCAAGCACGGACGACACCGTCGAGAAAACCAACGAAGACGCCAGCGTGCCAGAGACCCTGGCGCTGAACGACGACACGCTGCTCGAGCAGACCGAGTTCACGTCCTCCCACCCCTCCGCGGCCGACTCGCCCCTGCGCCACCTCGACCCCGCGCACCAGCCGCCCCTCCACCCACTCGACCAGTGCGTCCTGCTCGCCCTCTGCCTCAACGTGCGCAACACCTCGCCCGCGCACGGGCTCACGCACGAGCAGATGGCGCCGTACGTCGCGCGCGTGCTCGCGCACCCGCGCAACTGGTCCGTGCACACCATGGCGCTCCTCCTGCGCGCGCGCCTCGAGGCGGGGCGCACGCGCACCGTCGAGCGCGCGACGCTGCAGCTGCAGGCGCTCGTCGAGCAGATGCCCACGGCGGACTCCGCGGTCGCCGAGCGCCTGCGGTACGTGCACGCGATCCCGCTGCCGAGCAAGTGGGAGATGGAGCGCGAGCTCGCGCTGCGCTTCCTCACGCTCGGCGTGGTCAAGTCCGCGCTCGAGATTTTCGAGCGGCTGGAGATGTGGGAGGAGGTGGTGAAGTGCTGGCAGAGCATGGAGCGGACGGACAAGGCCGTGACCATCGTGCGGGATCTGCTTGAGGGGCGGAAGGCGGAGGCGGACGCTGTCATCGCGCGGGGCAAGGATGTGTCCACGAAGCGCCGGCAGGGGCTCGATGTGGCGCGGGAGGCAAAGCTGTGGTGCCTGCTGGGCGACCTCGAGCCGGAAAATGCGGAGGCACACTACACGCATGCGTGGTCCATTTCCGGTGAGACGTCTGGTCGGGCCATGCGCTCTCTGGGAGGCTTCTATTTTGCACGGGGCAAATACCCTGAGGCTATCAAGTGCCTGCGGCGTGCAGTCAGCATCAATCCGTTGTATTCGCGATCGTGGTTTATCATGGGATGTGCGTACATCCGGCAGGAGGACTGGGCGGGTGGGAAGGAGTGCTTTTCGAGATGTGTGGCGATCGACGATGAGGATGGGGAGAGCTGGAATAATTTGGCGAGCATGTATTTGCGCATGGGAGCCGCCACCGCCCCAAAGACGGCAGATGGTGAGGTTGAGGTGAGATTTCCTGCCTGCTCGCAACTCGCGGCTCGGCTGATGCTTGGGCCTGAAGCTCGATGAAGAATCAGCAAAGCCGATCCCGTTCTCGAATAAAATGCTGGCCTTCCAGGCGATGAAACAGGGCTTGAAATTCAGCTATGAGAATTGGCGGATGTGGGCCAACTACATGATCATCTGTATGGATGTCGGAGAGCTCTCTGAAGCCTGCCGCGCGATGATCAGGGTGGTCGAGCAGCGCAGCGCCAAGGATGGCGCGAGCTGCGTGGACGAGGACGTGTTGGATCGCCTGGTCGACGCGGTGACCCGGGCCCCAGCCGACCCCGATGACGCCGTCGAAGGGGATGGGACGGCGCAGAGAGCTGACAGAAATCCCAACGAGGGCCACGGCCTGCTCAAGCGAGTTGTCGACCTCTTCGACAGGGCGATACTTCCCCGCGTATCCTCTTCCCGGATTTTCCGCGCATACGGTCGCTTGTTCACCTGGCAGTCGCGGTGGGCGGATGCGCTCAAGGCCAATCTGGACGGCTACCGCTGCAGCCCTGCAGGAACATTCGAGAAAGGCGACGCTGATGTTGTGAAATGGCGCGAGGCTCTGCGTGAGGTGGAGGACATCGTTGGCGTACTTAGGAACTTCGGTCCGCGCGTGGAGGGGTTCAATTGGGAGTTCCAGGGACGCAGCATCGTGCGAACATTTATAGCTCGGTCAAAGGACTTTGAGGACGAGCCAGAGTGGTCAAGACTGACCGACTTGCAGGATGAATTGCGTAAAAGTGAGTAAAAGAACGGAATCGCACTGGGGCCGCGACTCCCGGGATGCTGTCACCACCCAAGTATGGGTAGCTCTGGTTGCTCTCTCGACTTATGGGGTAGCGAAACTACGCATTACAGAATGTATCCAACGAGTGGCAAAGTTGATATGCTGTATTTTATACACGTGTGGTATCGTGATAATGTGTGCGGTCTGTAATGAAAGTGAATGGAAGAAATACAGCGGGTGCGAGAAGAGTAAATCAGATGATGAGAAAACAGACGAGATCATTGGATGCAGACGGTCCGATGCGGATATAACTCAGGTCTGCCAGTCCAGAGTCGCGACCATGCGGTTGAGGGTTAAAGTCGTCACAATCTCGGTTACTATGGGTAGCCCGGCTGGTTGTATGGTGAGACGCGCGTGAAATATGTCTTCCGGCTCGCTAAGCTCCCAGAGCGCTAGTGTCGTGCGACCTGCAATACACTGTGAATATATGAATAAGCTTCATTGCCACATAGCGGTTGGAAAGAAAGCTTACCTCCATACGCCGAGGCGATAATCTCCACTTGCATTCCTTGCCGCTCTGTGACTTGAAGTAGCGGGAACTGATCGATCACACTTAATTATCTGCACCAAATAATCATCGGAGTACCTACGTGCTCGAGTCCTTTTTGTGCAACATCATATCAACCATGGTTATCTTGGGGGCATTGCCAAACATAACATATCCGGGACCCTTATCAGGACCAAAGTAGTACACTGCCGCTTGCGGGCCCTGGATCTCGGAGTGTTGCTCCTCCCATGGTGCCTCTCGCAACAGTCGGATCACAGCATTCGAGACAGGCTGGACATTGAGCTGACCGATCAAAGTACTTCGTTAGCCAAGAATCGTGTGCCTGCGAGAAGGAAAATCTGTAGTACCTGAGTTCTGATTTTTGGCAGTTGAATGATAGTGATGCACGAGATGATGAACTGCACACATACACTGTAAAAGCTGCTCGACCTTCGATGTCTTCAAATTTGTATTCGAACGGATCGCTGCCATATTGAAGCAAGACAAAAGGGCCTGGCATG
>JACXVL010000519.1:12302-41371 GCA_014898675.1 Athelia sp. TMB
AGAAACTGAAGTGTCAGAAAGAAAGACAGGATAGAATAATAGGGATAAGAAATTCATTTCTCAGAATTACAGTGCAGTAAGTGCCACCAGGGTCCTCTATTTTTATCGACCAATCAGATGGAAGGATTGAAGGTAGCTCCACAATGATGAGTACCTGAGCAGTCGTGGAAAAGTGTCCCAAAATGGAAGGACTGAAAGATATAAAAGACCCGATGTTTTGTAGTTTTTAGAGAGTCTCCCCCTCCCCTGAACCGCCACCTCTTGTCTCAAGTGTATAGTTGCTACAGTCAATAAAGCGATTGACTTCAGTAACTTTGTGAACATCTGAAAGCCAGCCACTGAGTGTTTGTTTGTATTTGTTTGTGTTTGTCTGTCTGTCTGTTTGTTTGTTTGTTTGTTTGCTTGTCTGTTTGTTCTCAGTCCCGTCTAGTTCTTGTCAGTGTAAGTCTAAGAAGCTCTCCCGACCAGAAAGCTTTGTTCCGAAACATAACCTCTGGCCACTTCCTACATCAAATCACTAGTCCAGCAGCTCAGGCTCTGATTCTCTGTTTTTCGATCCTATTTCTCATTCTCTAGTAGACTCAGTCCAGCAACTAGGCTCTACTCAACTAGCCTGTTTTAGTTAGTTACACCTCCTGATTCGCACATACTAAACCCCCGAACCGATTAGGTGATTTTGGTCTAACAACTGACCTGATAACCTAAGGTCTAACTCTGTAAACCAAGCTTACAATGGAGGGAGCAAGGATGGGTTGGTTGGATACATGGTTGCTGATGGAGCATTGCAGGAGCATCGCCATGCAATCTTGGGCTACGCATTCCTTATTGACGGAGGCGTCATCTCGTGGTCTTTGCACAAACAGGAGTTGGTCACACTGTTGACTGCCAAGGCCGAGTACATCACTGTGACTTACGCTGCGAAAGAAGCTATCTGGCTGCACCGTCTCATTGGCGAGATCTTCCAGCCGCTCACGGACTCTACCACACTCCACTTGGATTCACAGTCGGCTATTGCACTTACCCGCCATGGCTCCTATCATGCTCACACAAAGCATATCAACATTCACTATCATTTTATCCGCTATGTTGTTCACAACAACAATATCAACTTTGTCTACTGTCCTACCAACAACATGACTGCCAACACACTCACCAAAGCCCTACCCAGCAAAATCACTAGTCCAGCAGCTCAGGCTCTGATTCTCTGTTTTTCGATCCTATTTCTCATTCTCTAGTAGACTCAGTCCAGCAACTAGGCTCTACTCAACTAGCCTGTTTTAGTTAGTTACACCTCCTGATTCGCACATACTAAACCCCCGAACCGATTAGGTGATTTTGGTCTAACGACTGACCTGATACCCTAAGATTTAAACCCATAAACCAAGCTCACAGCGGCATGCAGTGGTTCCGCAACATCATCTGTGTGTGCTTGCTGGAGCATGATCTGGGGATGCTGCTGAATGGCAAGTGGACCAAGATCGGGGAGCTGGGCAGCAAGCCTGTGTGGCTTTCAAATTATTTGAAGCAGGATGAATTGTCATTGAGGGGTATGTTTTGATCTTTATATGTGCTTATTATTCTCATTACATATAACCCATTCAGTTTCTTTTGGAGGGCACAACCATGCCCTCAAGATCCGGAAGCAAGGAGCGGGACCACAAATCGGTACAGCACAGATATTCTCAATTGAATGACTTACTCATGAACAATTTTATGCAGCACGATGCATAATGTTAGCTCTTGAGGCGGTTCAAACTCCACATCCTCATTTTATCTGCTCCTCACAATGGAGTAGATACCGCCCTTGTGTCAAGATCAGTTTGAGAGGACATGCCACCTCAGCATTTGTATAAAGGTGGGCTTTTACAATATTTATTGTTATCATCAAACTGATGTGACCCTCACATCTCATTAGTCTCAACCTCTACAACAACTTCCTCAATATGCCTGCTGCCACTCGCACCTGCAATCAGCCATCACGTGATTCACACCGTGACCTTCCCGGGGGTGCTCTTGAGCTTTGATTTGCAGCAGGTATGCAGATCTACTGCCTACCGCAGACCATTAACTGATGATATCGTGAAGTTCCAGACACTGCAGCTGCACCTGCTCTAGCACCTGTACCAATAGTCCATCGCCGTGTCTGACATGCCACAGTTGAGGAGGTGCCCAACGTGGTAACACCTGCAACCCCACCAACACCCCGTTGCTCGCCTGACCCTCCATCACCTTCAGGCAATAATCAGCCTAGTGGGGTCAATCATTCCCAACCGCCAGTTATCCCATCATCTCGAGCTGCCGAAATCCCGCTACCAGCTGTCAATGCACGCCCCTCCACACCTCAACACACCAGTCCAATTCCTGAGCCAGCCACTCAAGAGTGGCAATTCTGGACTACCAGATCATCCCCAGGCTCCACACCACATCGCTCTCGTGGCAGCCCTCACAGTGGCCCACACAGCACCCTACAATGTGGCACTCCTCGGCGAGTGGGCACTTGTGCCTCCCAAGCCTGGGATGTCAAAACCTTTTTCGATGAAGTCAACAAAACCAAAATGTGCAGACTTTGCAAGTGAGTGGTCCATGACTATGTCACTGTCTTGATTCATAATGTTTTTTGCTGGATCAACAGAGTGGAAGTTGCGGCAGGCTTGCAAGCAGCAAACACTGTAGCATCTTATGGTCCTATGACAAGCACTGCAACTTTGTGCAAGCACTTGTTTGATCAACACGCCAAGATCTGGATCACAACATGTGATCAGCTGAAGATCAAGATCGCTGCCAAATCACTTGCAGAGCAAGTGGATGAGTTTCGAAAGGGCTGGTCTGCTGATCCACGTAGCACCCATCCACAAGGTAATAATGGGCGGCAATCATTCTCTCATGATTATTGTCAGTGATGACCAGGTATGTTATCTCCCTCGCGCTCAAGGCTAGCATGTGCTTATACTGGTATGGCAGTCTATCAATGTTGCTGACAATCCACATCTACGTGCTATATTCCTCATGCTCCGCCAGGAGCTGAGGCAAGAGGACATTCCTCACCACACCACCCTTCGCAATCATATCATTCAAATCTGGGAAGAATATCTCAACAAGCTCTCGGAAGAAATGAAGGTATGTCTTATATTTTGATGATATTATGCTCGCTAACAAGAGAATGGAAGGGATTGATTGGGAGGATATCATTTATGATGGATATGTGGTCAGATCCTAATCTGTCCCCATTTATGGCGGTCACAGCCCATTGGATTCAAGGTATATCCAGGGATACTCCAGCCAGCACTGACATTCAATTCGAGCTTCGCGCCAACCTGATTGGCTTTTATCGGGTGCCTGGCCAACACACCAGAGAGCATCTTGCTCAAGCTTTCGCACATGTTATTGACAGGCTCCATATTGCACATAAGGTTTGTTACTGTCTGATACTAAATGCTTTACTCTTCGCTGATGCCATGTGTACTCTCAGATTGGCTGGATTACACTTGATAATGCCAGTAATAATGACACATTTATGGCTCACTTGGAGGCTATTTTGCATGCATGAGGCATCAATGACTTTGACAAGATCAAATGGCACATATGGTGAGATATGGTTTTTGTTGTTGATCCGGGTCTTACGACTTGTGTTTCATAGATGCTTCCCGCATGTCGTCAACCTAGGCTGTAAAGCCGTCTTAGGGGCAACTACAGATATGGGGCATGCAGCCCCAAATGCAGCTGAATATGATCCTGTGACGGCTCATCAATGTGATGCTATTGCAACTGTTCGCTCTCTCATTAGAGTGGTACGTGTTTCAAACAGATTGAACCAATTATGTCACTAGATGATTTCTTTGATAGATTCATGCATCCAGTCTGTGCCACCAGTTCTTCTCGCAAACTCTCAAGATGTTGCACCAAGATAATTTGCAGCTCTTGCGGGACACAGATGTACGTTGGTCGTCCACCCTTCTTATGATTGAACATGCTATTCTCTTGCGAGATGTAAGTAAAACATTTTCATGTGTTCAATATATGCCCAATCTGATTTTGACAGGCTATCAATAGATTTCTAGACTCGAATGAGAATCAGGAGCTGCGGAAGTACAAGCATAGTACAAGTGACTGGAATGCCCTTGAATTCTACCGAAAGATCTTACAGGTATGGTTCACAGCCATCTAAGCAAACCCGACTGATATATTTTCAGGTGCCACATGTGTTCCAGCAGAGACTGTCACATGAGAAGACCCCGGTACTCTGCTATGCTCTTCCATCTTTTGAAGCCATGAAGAAGAAATGGACAGAGCGGCAGCAGGAGCAGCAGGAACTCAGCTGCCCTAGGAATGTGCAAATCATTCAAGCTGGCCTTGACAAATTTGAGGAGTATTAGAACCGCATAGAGCTTGTACCTGCACATGTGCTAGCTATGGGTGCATGTTTACTTGATTCCATGGTTATTCTACCTAACATACTCCCAGCTGTCAATCCTGCCATGAAGCTACAGTGGTACAGGGTATGTAGCTCTGTAGAATGCAAAGGAGACCACTACTGTGTGGTGCAACCGCATCAGCCCCAAGCTGATGGAAGCACTTCAAATGCTGAAGTTCTCAGTTACATCAGCAAAGTCTGTTTTGTGTCGCCAGCAGCTGCAAAAATCTCTAGCAACTCCCAGTGCAGCCCAGTGCGACAGTGAGCCACAGCACTGTGACAGCTCCCGACAGCAAGTCACGGTTCTTGACAGTGCTGGACAGATTCACTGATGTCTGTGCCAGCACTGCACAACTTTGGTTTTGTCTGTCAAATTCTGTCACAGTCCTGCACAATAATACTTCTTTCTGTACACTACTCAACCAGAACCCTCAATGCCAACAGGTTTGCCTTTGTTTTATAAAATCATCTCCCAAGTCTCTGCTGGCCGGCCCTGAACTCTTCGGAACGAGACAGGAGACGGCCAACTGCAGATCCTGTCACGACAGCTCTCGAGTCTCTTCCACAATCACCATGTCCTCTTTGCTCTACCACGGCAATTCTTACTATGATTCTGGATGCTGGTGTCTTGGGATTGTATGGCTATGGTGTGTCACTCTATCTCTCCCCTCCTATGTTAGCTAATATATAATATGTAACTCAACACTGGGGTGCAGAATTGGGCTCTTGTGAGTCAATTACTCTCTCATGTTCCATATTCATCCTTTACCCCCCACTTACCAGCACCAGATCACTGTTGAACCACATCCCTTGCCCCAGTAAGTCATGCCCCGCTCTGATATTGGTTTAAACTAATCTTCCTCCATGTCGCAGATGACATACATGTCCATGACAGCCAAAGGGGTCCAATGTGGTTGTTTAGTGATAATATTTGGTAGTCTCACTGTATTTTGATATGCTTGCAATGAAATGATGTTTTCCGCCTCTCATTATGTTTGATATAATAGTATAATCCAAGTATAATAAATAAATAATGCTATCTACTGACTAAATGATGTATGGCTGGATAGTGCTGCACAGTACTGGAACAGATGCCAGGACACTCTGGAGAGTGCTGTGAAAGTGCTGTGGCAGTGGTCGCAGAGACTGGACAGCACTAGTCAAAGGGGTACCTTGCTGTGGGTGCTGGAACGCTGGGGCTCGCTGGACAGCACTGCCACAGGCTGGTCAGCGCAACCAGGGTCTGCTGATGTACACTTTGGGAGGGGCCGAGTGGCTCAAGGCCGCTGGAAGCCCTGAGCGAGTGCAGCGAGCGATAGCAACAACATGGAATGACTGGGGAATCCTAGAACATGTGGTGTGTCCTCTATCTATAGGCTCGGTCACGTGACCCGACATGCCTCCTCCTCGTGCCAGGCCTCCCTGGCACAACATGGCCATGGGCTCAATTTTACCACAGGGGCCAGTTGAGAAGATGAATTGGCCAAGATGGAGCAGGCTCATAGTATTGAGATAAGTGTTCCAGACAATATGCCATTGTTTGATGAGTATTTGCGTGCTGCAGATGAGTGCAAGTAGATAGTGATGTACTTACTACCAAACTTATACAAGAACCACGGCTTTGACGGCTTGCGCCAAACCGCACCGGAGCCTAACCGAACTGGTTGTGTTTGCGGCTTATCCCTGCAGCACCGAGTAATCTGGAGCCACGCCCATTGAGACCAAGCCGAACCGCACTGAGCTGCACCATGGCAACACTAGCACCAAAGGCTATTGTTCCCTCCACTGGCCAACAGGCGACAAGAGCTGGAAGGCAGTTCAAGGGGTAAAGACTATCACACAATACAGGCTCTACGACAACAATACATCCATCTATGACTGGAGACTGGACATCACCCAGAATGGGGACTGTGACGTCGATTACAGATTCTGGGACAACAGTAGTGATTACTACAATATTCCCAGCGGCCAGAGCTATGTTCAATACAACTCCGATCAGCCGACCATTGTTGGTGTCCAGTAGCTGAAAAATGTATTCAAGGTCACCAAATCTACCTCTACTTATAATGCACCATTTCCTCCATCAATCCCTTGTTTTCACGTGATGAAATTGTTTGTTTTTCTAACTACGCACATGTTAAAATGCCTGGAATATTATAAACTGTGATTTACAGAATTCATTCATGCGGACTGGAAAAACAGACCAAGACTCGAGTGCCCAAGAGTGAGGCAACCTTTGACTAATAGTGATACACAGAATCTGTCTATCACCTTCCTAGGGTTCATATAGAGAGGGGGCTTGAGACTTGCTTCTATGATGGAAATTTTACAAGGCCTACCCAAATTGACTTGAACTTGGTTAGAGCTCAGCCTGCTCGGCTTCATGCAGTCGCTCACGCCACACCGTTTGTAATTAGCGGCCCCAATTGAACACCAATTAATCCAAAATGGACCACTACGCCCCAAATTAGGCAACAACATGTCTATCGCGAGCAAGAGACGAGACTACAGTACTACTACATACTAAGATACAGCTACACACATAAATTACCAGCCTAATACTCGTCCGGATCCGACAGCGACGCATACTCCGACACAGACTGCGCGTCCTCGTACTCCATCACCACCTCGCGCATCGCCGCATACATGATCGGCGTGCACGGCACCAGCCGCGGGCCCACAATCTCCTCCTCGTCCTCCTCGTCGTCCTCCTCCACCGGCGTCTCCGGGTCCAGCGCGCGCTCCGACACCGCGGACATGTGCCCCTCCTCCGTGATCACCGCGCTCTGCATCGCGCTCCGCGGCGCCGCGCCGATGCGCACCCACTCCTCGTCCTCCGCGCGCACGAGCTCCGTCCAGCGCAGATCGAGCACGCGCCCCCGGACCATCCCGTCCACCGCGCGCACGCCCATCTCGCGGCACAGCGGGAAGTACGGCAGCGCGCGGATGCCCGGCTGGCTCAGGCGGCTCATCACCTTCAGCAGCTGCATCGCGCTGAACTCCGCCGCGTACGTGCCCGCCACCATCGCCGTCGCGCGATCCTCGGGCGGCGGGGCGAACGGGGCGGCGGTGGCGGGGGAGTAGATGCGGAAGCCCGCGGGCCCGAGGCCCGGGTGGATCGCGTCGGTGCTGCTGTCCGGGCGCCGGATGGGGTCGGACGGGTCCTGGTGCGGGAGCGGCGGCGTCTGCGCGTGCGCGCTCTGCGAGGAGTGGATGATGTGCAGGTTCAGCAGCGCGTGCGCCTGCAGGAAGTGCGAGCTGTGCTTCACTGCGCGTGCGTCAGCGCCGGTCCGTGTAAATGCAGCTCCGTGTTCGTGTAATACAGCGTGGGGAAAGGGAACGGGGGGGAGCGAGGAAATGGAGCGGGGAAAGGATGGAAGGGAAAAGGGAAAAGGGATAAAGGGGGGAAGGGGGACTCACCATCCAGCCGCCCGCCCGAATTGATATAGTCCGTCACATAGTCCTGCCAGTGCGCGAGCTTCCCCCCGAACGCGTCCCACAGCTCGTCGAAGCTGAGCCCCGCCTGCAGCCGCTCGGACATGCGCGGCGCGAGCCGCTCGCGGAAGTACTGCTGCGTCTCCGCGCGCGTGCAGTCCCCGATCGTGATTATCTGCCCAGCGCCTCATCGTCAGCCGTTGCCCATCACAAGAGGGGGGAGGGGGGGAGGGGGAGATCACAGGAGGGGAGGGAAGGGAAGAGAAGGCGAAGGAGGGGAAGGAAGAGAACGCGCACCTTGCAATGCTGCATCACATTCAGCTGCCGCAGCCACGTCTGGTAGAACGGGTCGCTCGTCGCGTGCAGCACGTGGCACAGCCGGTCCTGCTTCGTCAGCACGAGCATCGCGTCCAGCAGGCACTTCATCGCGTCGCCCGGGATCAGCGCCGGCCTAATTATTCCCCAACAAAAACACACACCCACACACAGTCAGCCAAACGAATAAGGAGGAAGAGGGGGGGACGCACAGCTTGTGCGCCTCGTCAAAAAAGATCACAGGCATCTTCTTCAGCGGCTTCGCCTCCTCCTTCTCCTTCTCCTCGCCGATGCTAGCGAGGGGCGCGCGCTCCTTGCGCCGGAAGCCCCACCGCCGTCGCTTCTGTACGGGTGCCTCGTGCTCGACGCGCGTCGACTCGGACGACTGCACCGAGTGGCGCGCATGTGCGTCGGTGGAGGTGGCGGTGGCGGTCGTGGTGGAGGGCTTGGAGTCGGTGGACTGCCGGCTGGAGGCGTCGTCCTTGGGTGGGTCGAACTCCCAGTACTTGAGGAGCGAGCTCTGGAAGAGCTCCATGAGCCGCGCGATGTCGCTCGTCTTCACGCACCCGCCCTCCGCGACGCGCTTCTCCACCGCCAGCCTATCGTGCTGCAGTCTCATCAGCCCTGCCCACACCACACCACACACCACGCGCAAGAAGGGAGGCAAACGCACCTTGAACCCCCACCCCTCCCGCTCAAACTCCCCGTACCCGGGCATCTGGCGCGCGATCTCCTCGAAGTACTGCTCCATCTGCGCGCTCAAGCCGGTGTAGAGGCTCGCGAGGTCCGCGAAGCCGGGGATGCGCAGGTCGAAGTGCAGCACGTGGTACTGCGGGCGCGTGAGCACTTCGCGCAGGAGCGCGGTCTGCCCCAAATAAAACAAACGCACATCAGCATCATCACCAAAACAGGGGGGAGGGGAAGGGAAGGGGGGGAAGGGAAGGGGGGGAAGGGAAGGGAACGGGAAGAAAAGGGAAAGAGAAAGCGCAAACGCACCTTCCCAACCGAGCTCGCGCCAAACAGCACGGTGAACGCGGGGTCGCCCTCGAGCGCGCGCGCGACGGCCTGCGCCTCGGCGGGGCGCGGGAGGAAGCCGGGCAGGCGCGCGAAGGTGTGCTTCGCGCGCAGCTGCGCGCGCTCGCGGCCCTCGCGCAGCTCGCGGCGCGCCTCCTCGAGCAGCTGGCGCGACTCGGTGAGCGAGCGGACTGTTTCTGCGGGCTGCACACAAACACATCAGTCAGCATCAGTCGGCATCGCGGGGATCGGGGAAGAGGGGAAGAAGGGGGGAAGGGGAAGAGGGGAAGAGGCTCACGTTGGTGAGGACGCCGAGGATGTCGCCCATGCCGAAGAAGTTGCGGCGGTGGATGCTGGGCGCGAAGGGCTGGCTGCGGCGGCGCGGGATGTTGCTCCTGAAGAGCCAGTGGAGGGGGACGGTCTCCGTGGTGTGCGTGTGGTGCGTGCGCGCGAAGGCGGGGCGGTGGGCGAGGTGGGTACTTGTAGTCCTCTGCCTCATGATCGCGGCGATTGCGCTGCAAGGATTAGATGAAAGCCTGGCGGTTCCGGCGATGCAGGTGATGCGGATTCGGGTGGGGATAGCGATGTGAGTGCTAGTGCTCCGGAGACGAGAGCAGATGATATGCGTACAGATGAGACGGAGCAGCCGCGCGTGTGGGCAGAGGCGCTTTATGCGCTGCAGCCGTGCGCGGTTCGGAATGGAACAGTGATGCACGCGCAGGGCACGAGGCGCGCACTGCCGGGTGGCCGCTGGGCCTGTTTAGTCTCGTAATGGCTAGCATGGAGACGCCCTTGTTGTGCTCTGCAGTGTATTATGGGATATGAAGCGGCGAGAACAAGGCGATGCGCATCCAGGTGCAATCGACGCCGTGAAGGGAGGTGAAGAGGCGGGGAATGAGCGGCGCATGCCCTGCACGTGCCTGACAGCAATGCGCACTGACGTCACCGGGGCGATGCCATCCATTCGCCGCCACGTGCCTTGATAGCAAATATGCCGCACGACGCGTCCGATTCGAATTCTCGCTATCTACGCACACTCTTATATCTACTCCTCGCCCGCATAGCGCACATCGGCGTGCGCCTCCAGCCACGCGAGCCACTTCGCCAGGAACGCGCCCCCGTGCTGCACCGTGCTCGAGTCCCCCACCACGCACTAACGCCAACGCTCCATCAGTGCTCAGCATCCCATTAAAGCGCAGTGATCATATGCGTACCAGGCTGCGTTTCGCGCGCGTCATGGCCACTGCGTCGCCGTATCAGCCAGCGCCACCACACGCACAAGCCAGGACGCACCGTTCAGCCGCCGCTTCTCCCTGAGGAACCCCACCTCCCGCTGCGATAAGCATCAATATTAATATCTATGCTGTGGATATGGGTATGGGTATGGGCACGGGCCCACCTTGTCGTTGCTGCGTACGAGGCTTATCACGACCGCGTCCTTCTCGCGGCCCTGCATCCCGTCCACCGTCCCGATCTCGAGCGCGGGCCCGTGCAGCGGCCGCAGCAGCCCCGCCAGCAGCGTCACCTGCGCCTGGTACCTGCCCAACGAACATCAGCCCGGATATACTATACCTGAGCGCGTTGGCACGTACGGCGTTATGACAGCGATCTGCCCGGGCAGCACCCCATTCGCGACCTCCCCCCCAATCAGCCGCGCCCCTCCCCAAAACGGAACGGAACTCACCAGCGTCGCGACCCAGCGCCCCACGACCCCCGCCTCGTTCTCGTTGCACCGGCTCCCCTCCCCGTCCCCGTCCCCCTCCGCGCGCTCGTAGTACTCGCACCCCGCCGTGTCGAAGAACACCACCGGCGCTCCGAGCACGTCCTCGTCCCCCGCTGTGTCGGGAAGGTCGCGCAAAAGGCGCCCCGCGGCGGACGCGTCTGGCGCGAGCCGCCCGCCGTACAGCGCTGCGGACGGGAACGCGCAGATCTGCGCGTGCATCCTGCGCAATCATGGTCAGCACGCGGTGGGGCGTGTTGGGTTGGGTTGGGAAGAAGGGGGGAAGGGGAGGGGGGAAGGGAGCGCACCGGTACTGCACGGTGAGCATACGCTTCACACGCGCGCCGTGCATGCGCGCGAGGCGGTCGAACAGCGTCGTCTCGAGCGTGCGCGGCAGGCGCAGGCGCAGGCGCGGACCCTTCTTCTTCGGGTCCTCCTTGGCTGTGAGCGTGGACGCGGTTTCTGTCGGGATTTCAGGCGCCGGCTCCGCGTCGTCCTGGCCCACGAGCGACTCGCACTCCTCGACCACCGGGGCCACCGCGTCCGTCGCCTTGGTTTTGGTCGGGAGGTCGGGCACCGGCTGCGGGTCGTCCTGCGCGAGCATCGTGCCACCCGCGAGCCACCCGTCGTCCTCGTCGTCCTCGGACTCCTCCGAGTCCTCGACCGGCTCACCCGCCGCTCTGCCCGCCGCTTTCTTCTCGTGCTCGCGCTTCCCGAGCGACAGCACCGTCGGCGGGAGTTGCTACCCCACATTAGCCCACATCAACACATCCAACAAACAGAGGGGGGAGGGGGCGCACCATGGGATCGCCCGCGAGCACCAGCTTCGCCGCCTTGAACACCGGGATCCAGCACACCTACATAACGAATGAAGAGTTAAGAAAGGGGAGGAGAAGGAAGGGAGAGGGGGGGAGGGAGAGGAGAGGGCGCACCGCCTCGAGCGCCTGCGTCGCCTCGTCGATGATCGCGACGTCGAACGCGGCGCCGCGCAGCTGGCGCCCGCCCGCCGCGTGGCACGTCGCCAGCACGATCTGCCCCGTCAACCCGTTAGCCGCTCATGTATATGGGAAGGGGGGGAAGGCGCACCTGGGACGCGCCGAGGACGGCCTGCACGACGCCGCCCTCGCGCTGGCGGTACCTGCACAAACACCCCACATCAGCATCAGCCAAGTTCAAAAAAAGACGGGGGGTGGGGGGAAGGCGCACTCCTTGCGCAGGGCCTTGACCTCGTCCCACATCTTCCGCCGCTCCGCGCCGCGCGGCGGCTTCCCCTTCCCCTTCCCCTTCCCCGACAACGTCGCCAGCGTGGCTTCGAGCTCGGCTTTCACGTCCCGCGCGAGCGCCGCCTGCCCACACCCAATCAGCCTCTACCCACCATACAAAGAGAGAGAGACAGGGGCGACGCAACGCAAACGCACCTGGTCCGACCGCGCAGCCTGCGCGTCAAGCGTCGCATCCAGCACGCCCGCCGCGCCCAGCACGCGCGCAGGGTGCCCCACGCGCGTCGTGCGCACCCCGCCCGGCAGCGCGAGGAGGCGCTCGAGGATGTTGTCCACCGCGAGGTTCGACGCGCCGCACACGAGCACGCGCTGCGCCCGCGGGTTCGTGGGGGTTGTGGATGTTAGTTGGCGGATGAGCTCGATGAGCGTGTGGGTTTTGCCGGTGCCTGCGGTGCGTGAGCGTTAGCGAACAGAAAGCAGGAGAGAAGCCGAGGGGGAGAAGGAGGGAGGGGGGGACAAACCTGGCGGGCCGTGGATGCACGCGACCTCGGGCGCCGCGAGCGCGAAGCGGACCGCGTCCCGCTGGCTCTCGTTGAGCGAGGGGTCGAAGAACGCGATGTCGCCGATGGGGGCGGGCGCGGATGGCGCGGCGAGGCCCAGCAGGACGCGGATGAGGGGGGTTATCTCCTGCGGGGGCTTCTCCGCTCCCTGTAGAGTGTCAGGACGCGGGGGATGTGAGCGAGATGCGGTGCGCACCGGGAGCACGGTTTTCTCGAGGTGGTCGAGCGCCTTCTCCATCCTGGACACGCCATCAGGACGCGCGGCGGGAGTACATTGATATTGCAGATGCGCACCTGTCATAGGTCACGCTGTTGGCGAGCTTCACGACGCGGCAGCGCTCGGGGAGGCCCGCGTCGTCGTCTGCGGGCTCGAGCGCGAGCGTGATCCGCGTGTCGGTCACCTCGCGCCATCGCGTCAGTGGCGGACCGGTGGAGGGTGGACTATGGAGGGCTCACTTTGTACACCACGCCCTCGGCGGCGGCGGCGGCTGCTGCGTCGGGTTTCTTGGCTTTAGCGGGCTTCTTGGCTGTTCCGGTGCCGCCGTTTTCCTCGATGCGGGCCAGGTCCCCTGGCCTGAGAGATGAGCGATGGCGCGGAAGCGGAAGCGGGAGCGGGTGAGGGCGTACCTGATGGTGTGCGGCGGGAACACCGGGGATGTATGGTACGCAGCGGGGCGCTCCAGCTCAATCAGCCTGCATATGCATGCAGCATATCAATCGCAAGTCAGATGTTATCGCATCAAGTGCAGCAGGCGTCGGGTGCTGACGTTTTCCCACCGAGACCGATGTTCACGCTGGCGACGCCGAGGCCCAGGAGCGCGAGCCCCTTCTGCTCGAGCAGCCGGGGGCCGCAGTTGGACAGCAGGAGCGCGCTGCGCTCGATCTCCGCGTCGCGCTCTCTGGCGAGCAGCGCGCGATGGCGCGCGATGAACGCCGCTAGCTCTTCGGGGGAGGCCATGTAGGGTGGTTTGTAGCGGTATCTGGGAGTCGGGAGGCGCGCCTTTTGCGTCGGGTGGTGTTTTGGGTGAGGTGTCAGTGATTGGTGGCAGCGGCGGTGCGGCGCGTCCGAGTCAGATCAGCTGCTAGCTTCAGGTTTCGGGTAGAGCGAGCAGATAGAGTCTCCTGATGCACAATTGGTGTCTTAGTGTCTATACAAGCTATTTCCAAGATCTAATCAGCAGATGAAAGCGAAGTCACGATAGATGTCAGAAAGGAGCAGAAAGGCAAGACGTAATGGCTCGGATGAAGGTGGTCGGAGATCGGAAGACGATGGACAACAACACACTACAAACCGCATTGGGCCGTTTGCATTTGAATTTGATCTTGTCGCTCATTGGCAGCAAGCACGCGACTTAGACTCTTCAAATTGCTATACCGCTTGCGGCTGTTACTTGGAAATACAGCTCAGCGTGCTCACCCTGTTACCTTTTACACACTCTTTGCATTCATGAGCATAGTCAGCATTCGAGGAACACGCCCCTGTCAACAGCTCCAACTGGTTAGCGCGGTCGCTATGCATCTAGGTAGTCACAACGGCAAATGGACAATAAACAAATGACTTGTCCACTGGCAGAATACGTCGGCGTTATGGCTCCCTTCTCAACGCAATGCCCGAATGGCAACCATGAAAAAAAATTCAGCTGAGTCCCTGACTACACACCGAGCGCTGTGGAGCATGCCCGCACAGAAACGCGTATGCGTTGCGGCCAATCACGAGGAACCGGGAATAATCAAACGCAAATCCTCGCTAAGATAGCAAGAACTCGAAGCAGCTTCGAAATGTGCTGATCAGCGCTGATCGTTCGTCGGTCCACGTGCACAAGGCCAATCCGACCTCGGGGGCGGATCCATTTCTTCCCTCGACCGGAGCCAGTTTCCTCCGCTCGCGATCTCATCGAATGGTGAACTGCATGGCTTTCATTATGGACGCGCGAGCCGCGCCCCGGAATCTTGCCGACCATCACCATCGCGTCTCCACACAAATGCGGGTCGAATGATCGCCCATGCGGCCCATGCTGCTAGTGCATTCTTTCTGAATGATATATAAGCTCTCTGTATTCGTTTCATCACTTCACTCGTTCACCTTCATCAGCTTGATTATCTATCTGCTCTTCATCGCTGCCCAACATGCAATTTACGCTTGCCACCGTCATCGCCGCCCTTCCTTTCCTTGCGCTCGCAGCGCCCGCTCCCCAGGGATCTCTCACCAAGATCGCCCTCAACAAGCGCTCCAACCTCACCCACACCGACGGTTCTGTGAACAGCGCAAAGCTCCGCGCCCACCTCGCTGCCTCTACTGCCAAGATCCAGCGCGGCTTTGCGGTATGTCATCGCATTGCAATCGTTTCTTGCTTTCTCTGATTCGAGTTCAACAGGCATACGAGAAGAACACCGGGACGAAGCACCCGCTTGCCGCCAAGTCTGGCGCGTCTAAGCGCGACACTGGCAAAGACGCTTTGACCGACGACGAAAGCCAGTTGTGGTACGGCAGTATTGAAGTAGGCACGCCGTCCACTAAATACACAGGTCGGTGCACTCCTTGAACGTGGGTTATCTCACTGACGAGCTCTTGTAGTCGACTTTGACACCGGCTCGTCGGATCTGTTCCTCCCCGGACCCAACTGCGGCAGCACTTGCAGTGGCCATACCGTTTACGACCCGAGCAAGAGCTCCACTTCAAAAGACGTTGGGCAAAGTTTCAGTCTCTCTTATGGCGATGGGTCCACCGTCGCTGGCGAGCAGTACACCGACACCGTCACCCTGGCTGGTCTGACCGTAAGCCCACAGCTTATATGCAGTTGTAACTTGCTGATATTGCTATTTCACAGGCCAAAACTCAGACTCTTGGTGCAGCGAAGCAGTATTCGAGTGGATTCGAGTCTTCCCAATTTCCAGCTGATGGCCTTTGTAAGTTTGGTTCTACATTCACAGCCATGATGCTGACCATAGATCACAGTGGGCATGGGCTTCAAGTCGATCTCTGACTACGGTGCCAACCCGACCTTCCAGACACTGGTGGCAAATGGCGAGACAGACAGCCCTGTCTTTGCATTCAAGCTTTCTAGCTCTGGCGCTGAGCTCAGCGTTGGAGGAACCGATTCGTCTCTTTACAGTGGCGATTTCACCTATGCCCAGGTCGAGAAAGAAGTAAGCTGTTCTGAGTTGCCGTGCCTGAGCTTCACTAAACAAGTTTGCAGGGTTACTGGCAAGTTGCCCTCGACGGTGTCAGCGTTGGTGGCAGCAAAACCCTCGACTCTCTGGACTCCATCATCGACACAGGAACCACCTTGATCGTCGGAGACTCGACGTACGCTAATTTTCCTACCCAGGGAGTTTTACAGCGCTAAATTTGCATTTCTACAGCAACGTTGCCAAGCTCTATAAAGCGATCCCAGGATCGAAGGACGCATCGTCTTCCGTGGGAGCTGGCTTCTACACCGTGCCGTGCGACTCCATCCCCGATATCAGCCTCACATTCAACGGCCAATCCTTCGACATTTCTTCGTCCAGTTTCAACCTCGGCCCTGCTACTTCTGGTAGCTCTGACTGCGTGGGCGGCATCTCCTCCCAGGACAGCGATTCTAGCTTCTGGATTGTAGGCGGTATGGGTGCATTTATTTTCCGTTGTATTGACAAGGCTGACCTTCGCGGATGCATCAGATGTCTTCTTGCAAAACACGTACACCGTGTTTGATGTTGGCAACTCTCAAGTTGGCTTCGCAAAATTGTCCTGAGCTGCGGGCCTGTATTTATAAATATTATTCTTATACCTGCATATTGTTACTCCAATCAGTTATGAGCCAATAGTTGCCAAATATCATAACATGTAGAATTTTCCTTCCCCCCGAGAAAGCTGAAACCGCGAGGGATGGCATATAATACACTTGGTTTGTTCGATCTTCGTTGCCTGAGACCGCCGAAGACTTGATGCCCTTACATCGCAGCAACTGGCTGCAGGCAATTCAGTTTTGGCGAAGGTTCTGTATTAATGGACAAGACATCATGTCATTTCACGATTGGTTACAGGAGTTTGGATCACAACATTTGGGGGAGCTTGATAGATAAATGGACTAGGGTTAGGGAAGAATCACATGCATCACAGATAGTACATGGTTTCCTTGAGGTTCCTCCCTCCAACCCCATTGTGCCACATAGCCGCAGCTTGCTGCATTATGGCTTCTTCGTTACTGGCGGTCGTGGTGTTTCCCTGCGACGCGCCTTGCAAGAGGGCATGCAGATAGCACCGTCCGCGCTCGCAGCACAAATCTGCATAGTAAGCGGGAGATGCCAAGCTGACAGCCTTCGTCGCGCGGGCAAACATGTAGCTGACTGCATTGGTGAGACCCTGGAGTGCATCGGCCTTGAAGCCAATCTCGTCGTGGACAACGTAATAGTGGGTGGGGCGAGTCGTCCCCTGGAGGCCTCCGTGAGCTGCACAAGAAGTGGTTAGAGAATTTCAAGACCGTGAGAGATTGACTCACCTTGAAGGAAGAAATCAAAGTCGTACACCGCAGTGACTCCGCGATCAACCACAGTTCCAGGACGAGGGTTACCATCGCGGTCGGCAGCTGAAGCTTCGGTGGGGTAGAATCGAGTATGGTGACGTTTCCCGCAAATAACAATGGTGAGTTTGGGATTGTAGGTCTGCTGAGGGGTGTTGAACGAATGGAATGCTTCCTTGATCAAGGGAAGCTCCTCTCCTACGACAATCTGGAATTGTCCTTCAGATACACCATCTCGGTAGACGATGACACGAGTAGGGAGCGTTCTGTTCTTGTTCCGGTAAGCCGTTAATCGCTCCTTCATCATCTGGGCAAGGTTTGTAATCATCTGTCCAACCAGTCAGTATTCTTCCAAGCGAATGCCAATTGGGAAGCTTACCTCTTTCTTCGATTCCTGTATCTCCATGCTTGCGGGGAATTGGCCATACTGGCTGTCGGTACTGGCGACAACAGCAGCAATAGAAGGCTGCATGTCGAAAAGTGAGAAAAGCCATATCAGTGACAATCGATACGTGCTTACCGTTCCCTTGATACTGCCTGGCCCGGGATGGGTGACATCCATGCCCACCAGCATGGTGGGTGCCTGCTGCAACCAACTCATGCTTCGCGGGTCTAGACAATGGTTAGTCCCACCCATCTTCATGTTCATCTTCAACGCAACGTTTGCGAAGTATTGCATTTGACCCTTCTCCTTGCGAATCTTGCTCGAGTGCACACAGACGGTGGCCACGTCGAGGTAAGAGTCGCAAAGATGTTTAATTCCGGAGTAGACGTGCTTGTCTCCATTGGACAAGATGACGAGTATCACGGTTGGCTTGGCTTGCATGGTAGTCAGAGTGGCCCGGATTGCCTGGACGGCTTTAGCCCGAATAGGGTCATTGTAATCCTTCGGCGGGAGACGGCAGGCAGCAAACATTGGTTCTGCACGATCAACCTGCATACCGCTGGTGCTGCACATCTTTGAGAACCCAGCGACCACTTTTTTAAGTTCTGGATCGTCTGCTCCCTGGAACTCGTCACGCTGATTGCCGTCTTGAATGATTAAAACCGCCCATCCCGCCAGCCGACCTCCTTGAGCAAACTTGACATTGCGCAGATTCCAGCTTGCACGTTCGTCGACCTGCGGCTGACCGGAGCCATACTTGATACCCGGGGGAGGGAGGATGCGGCCTGGCACTACTGACATGTCAGTGCCTATGCTGATGCCAAAGTTGCCTAGTGGCTGCGGTCCACTACGGAATCCAAGCTCATCGAGACCGCGCGTAACAATAGACATGCCGTTGACGTTAGGCGGCTTACAGGCGGCCGTTATCATAGAAGCCGTATGCTCATCGGTGAGCTTGCCCTTGAATGCCTGTCCAGGAAGAATCTCCAAGACCTCGGCAGGAAGGAGGTTGGTCTTCCCATTTCCGCCACCGACGTCGACGAGAGGCAATTCAGGGTATTGCAATTTGATGCTGTACTCTATAGTTGCTCTTAGTTAGAGACATGATCACTTGATGGTTTTGGCACTGCTTACTTCTGCTGAAATATTGCTCTACCGTGACTTTGCCACCGCCAAGCTCAGGACAGTCAAAGGAATGAGTCTTCGAAGTCTTGGTGGACATGGTCTTGATTGTTTTCCTATAACCTAAATGGGTAGCTGAAACGCGGAGGCCTTTCACAAAAGCGTTTGGCTTTCCTCCGAAGCTCATCCTGCGGAAGGATGTCAACGCATCTGCTAGGTTCCCAGGCGAGTAGAATGCTGTAGTGCACACGTTCACGTTGACCATGAGTTGGTTGAAGGCAGGCCTGATGGAAGAGTAGAATCCTTTCCAGGCTTCCAGGCCACCGCCGAGCGGCACGGGGGGAGATGTAGTCGACGGGAAGAAAAAACGGTTCCGTCCTACTAGCACGCCGCCGCCTTGGGTAGCACGATTGGGGAAAGCGGCGAGGATGAGATTCAAGGCAGCCGTGACTGGGAGGGTGTCGTAGTTCTTGAACTGGGGATCACCTGAAAGATAGCTGACCAGCTATCAGTACGCAAGCTATGGCTAACAGCGGAAGGACATACCTGACAAGACTAAGCGTCTCAATATCTTGAATATATTTGATTGTAAGGATGTATTCCTTTCCAGTGCCATCTTTCTTCGGCCCGTCTTGCTCCTCTTCGTAGAAAGGCACTCTAATGACGAGGGGCTGCGGCAGTTTCTTCCCGGCGATTAACTTGGCGGAATGATCATGGGCGACCCAACCTTTCATCCCGGCAGCCTGCCAATCGGCCGTCTGTTCGGCAAGTTGCCAGATACGACGCTTCATGCGCTTGATGGCGGTTCCGGCCTTGGGCATGATGCCCACATCGTACTCGGAAAGCGGCCCTTTAGGAACTTTGACGGGGAAGAAGTTCGTACGCAGGGTCACTTGGGTGCCTGCAGTGCCAAAGTCTGGACGGTTGGGGAGGTCTCCAGCGTGGATGGTCAAGGACTTAAAGCTTTGGATGAGGTCATTCTGCGCTGTGTTCTGCAAACGAGCATCGATGACTGGGGGTGGTGCACCAGGAGGATTGAAGACACTGATCCTGATATTAGCAGTCGCTTCGAGATAAACGAAAGAGGACTGACCCGCCTTGTTCCCTGGGAGCGAAGCCTCCTCCCCCTCTGCCCCTGCCGCCGTCAAAACCGCCACGGCCGCGGTCGCCTCCATAACCGCCTCGGTCCCCACCTCGGCCGCGATCTCCACCGCGTCCCCTATACTCTCCGCCTCCGCGTCCCCCGAACCCCCCATCGCCACCACGTCCTCTGAACTCTCCACCTCCACCACGACCTCTAAACTCCCCGCCTCCACCCCTTCCTCTGTCACCCCCACCCCCACCCCTTCCTCTATCACCTCCACCGCCACGTGCTCTCGGTGCGCCGCGATCTCCTCTAAATCCACTCATCAGATGCTGGTCTTGCTTTGGCGATGATAGGTTGAACTGCTGGAGTGGAGATCAAGAAAATAAAGGGACCAGTGCTGCGCGTCAAGCGAGACTTTAAAACAATGCAGGGCTGTAAACAACGTGTTGGGAGACTTCGTCCGGATCACAGAAACGCACCAATGGAAGATCAGAAAAGACTAACGACCTGCCGCAGAGTTGGGACTCTGGGCGCTCGTATGCCGCTGTTACTGTTATTCAAGCGCTCACAAAGGATGTTGAGTTCCCGTTGCCCAGATGTGGTTAATCGATTAAGCACGTGGGTGCACCATCACAAACCCGACCATCACTGACAGTGAGTCACTCATATCGATCTGCGGTCACCTGCGAGTACCTGTCAGCACTTGTCCGTACATGAGGAACGAGAGTTGACAAATTACTAGTACTACGGATGTTACAAGAGGCAGGTCATCTATAAGCCAAGGGCGAAGTGCGAGATATGCTATTACGGGGGATACATGCTAGTGTCCAATGGTTTCTCTTCTTTCTCTCTTTCCAAGAACCTGGTTCTGGATGACGGCCAGTAATGCATACAACATATCGATCCGCTAGCTCCAGTGAGCCGGAGAAACTATCACAATAGGAAGCACACTTACAGGTACATCGACCGCCTTGTCTCGCGCCATTCGCACAACTTCTCCTACTATCACCTCCACTTCCATCGGGTTGCCATTTTCAGCGTCTAACATCATGCTGGGCCGATGGACGCTATCCGCTTTGGCATGTATGGCGGCTGTCTCTTTGAGCACATGGTCGACGAACGGAGGTGTGATGCCTGTCTTAGGATCATCGAAGCCCAGTGCTGAAGCTGGAATCGAGACAAGAACGCGATATTGAGTACAGCAACAGAAGCATGGAGTTCAAGAGCCAACTAACCTAGTGCGACGTATTCCAACATGAGGGATTTGATGGCGGGCATGGTGAAGTTTTCGATGTATTGGCGTGTGCTGTCGCTGACATAGACGTCATACTTCTCGTCATCCTTGGGAGGAGCACGATACAAGGCAGGCAAAGGCTGGCGAACCAGAGTACAGAAAGAGGCAAACGTAAGGTTCCAGAGATTCTTTGAGAACTTCACGCGTTGAATCAACGGGAATATCTTCGCAGTTCCTTGGCCTTCATTCACTAGATCCGCGAACGTCTTCAGGACGGCTTCTTCCACAGGAGAATTTTGAGTGTCAACTGTATATTCTTCGCGATATAGTCCAAGAGAGAGCCATCCCTATTCACTAGTCAATAAATGTTGAAAACTCTGAGATGAACAAACATGGACGCACGAAGTCGCTATGCTCAACTACGTTCGTGTCTACGAGGTTAGCGTTGATGTATACCCCCGAGCCAACAACCTTGGGTTCTTCCTTTCCAAGCGCCTTGACTGCTTTATACAGGTCCTCTTCGACGTTCAGCCCATTTTGCAGCAGGATATATGTTGGCTGTTCGTATTTGTCAACGTAAGGCGCAGTAAGCAATGCTTTAAGGAGATCTGATGTGCGAAGCACGTCTGGGACGGCCTTTGTTGTGACTACCACATGCGAATATGCTCTGTCTGCTGCATCTTCAATCGATCGACACACTGCATACCGTCGACCAACCGTGAGTGAGTTTGAGGTTAGTGTTGAGCGATGCACGCACGTCTATAGGGTTTCCAGCCCGGGATATCTCCATACTTCTTGCTCTTGATATGAAAGCCTTTGGCTGCAAGTAAGGATGTGCAAGTTAAGCAAAGTCTCAGCATATTAATAGCAGGTACTCACATTCTACCAGGTCAAAGTTGCTGCGGGCAACAACTGTTACGCGTGCGCGTCCACTATTACTGAGAATATAAGAGTCTCGATGAATTGTTCAGTTCGGTGTGCAAATGCCAGAACAAATGGAAAGCAGACAGACATATGGATCCGACTGCACCGAGGCCAATGACAAGCACTTCAAGCGCGGCGTCTGTAGTCGACATGAGAGCCTGGTTCGGAGAAACTACAGCTAGTTGGGAACTAGAAATAAGATAAATAGACGTTTTATCAGAGCGCTGAAGAAAAAAGGGGTTGGAGAGACTTTATCCACTGGCAGCTGTTTTCATTCTTGTTCAGTCAGTGAATTTATATGCCCGAGTCAAACACATCATATAGTTACTCCATTGACAACTGCGTCTATCCAGGATCATCGGACATCATGATCAACTGCTGCACCTGTCTCATCGCGATTCACAGTACTTGAAAGGCAACCATCGGCAGAATCTGTCATTCTAATAAGATTAGAATAATTAGAAAATATATATAGGTACACATATCCCCAAGAAAATGTTGACTTCCATCAAAGGAGCACCCCGATTTAAGATCGTTTAGCTTGAACCTCCCGCTTCCTCACTATCTGGTTCTGAACTACCAGCAGCATTGCATACATCATCTCGATGCGCTATCAAGAATGTGTTAAACCAGCCAAGTCAGTCAAAACGGAGGATCCTCACTGGTACAGCGACGCCTGCGCCTTTTGCCATCCGTACGACCTCGCCAACAATCACTTCCAGCTCCATTGGTCGCCCACATTGAGCATCGAGCAACATACTGGGCAAATGCGTGCTACTTGCACCGCCATGAATCGCTGCTGTCTCCTTGATCATATAGTCCACAAAGGCTGAGGTCACCCCAGTTCCAGGTTCGGAAAGATCCATCGCATATGCTGACGACAATATGAATACAGTCAGAGTTGTGGCAACAATAATAATGTCAAAATTCTCACCCAGGGTAACATATTCCTCCATCATGGCTTTGATAGTCGGAAGTGTGTTCTCCAAAATACGATTTCTGGTACTATCGCTCACATATACTTCATAGGTGTCTCCTGCCTTCGGTGGTGGCCGGAACAAAGCGGGCACTGGATACCCTGTAAGCGTGCAGAACGAAGAGAAAGTGAGGTTCCAGAGGTTCTTTGTGAACCGCACACGCTGAATGGCTGGCCATGTTCGGGCAATTCCACCTCCAGCGTTGACTAGCTCGGCAAATCCTTTGAGAAGAGCTTCATCTTCAGGACTGTTCACCAAAACCGAGTGGTCCTCGCGGTACACGCCTAAAGAGATCCATCCCTATAGAATCATTAGAGCGGCGCGGAATATAGCAGATCACGGGAGACGAACGAAGTCACTGTGTTCCACAAGGTCGGGTTTCAAGGCATTGGCATTGATGTATAGCGCCGACCCCAAAATCTGCGGCGCCTTGCCTAGTGCTTTCAACGCAGCGAACAGATCCATTTCCACATTCAACCCGTTTTGCAGCAGCACATACACCGGCTGCTCGTATTTCTCGACGTACGCTGGTTCGAGAAATGGTGCAAGAAGTTCTGGAGTGGGCATAACATCCGGAATGGCTTTTGTGGTGACAATCACATATGCGTATGCACGATCAGCAGCTTCCGCCACGGAGCGGCACACTTCAGACTAGATGTCAACTTTCATTTATCCAGTGCAATGAAAACGCGTACGTCGGTGGGGCTTCCAAGCTGGTATATCTCCATATTTTCCGCTCTTGATATGTATGCCTCCGGCTAAGAGCAAGATTATTAGTGATTGAGAGACATTGGCTCGTTCGTATCAATGAACCCACCTTGAACAGCATCATAGTTACTTCGGGCAACAACAGTAACATGTACGCGACCGCTATTCTGTAATATGTAACCATCTATGCAGAAATGTCAGCCCTTGTAAAGTCAAAGAACGCTTGTGCCTTACAGATTGTTCCCACAGCCCCAAGCCCGACAATGAGAATCTCTTGAAGTGGATCGTTGGTCATGATGGAGCGCAGATAGATCAACGAGGGATAGATAGGGAGAATATACTGTGGGGCGACTGGTAGCGATTTGAGAGTACTTGCACTGCCGTTTCAAAGGCCCTGGCGATAATAAAGAACATGTCGAGGAAAGAAAGAAGGTTTATAATGACGAAGATCAGGTACCGGTTTGAGGATCGCCGCGCCCTAACGGCCGGTCTGAATTTGGTCAACCCAAGTCCGCGATCGCGCCTAATTCCATTGTCATCGGACTTCAGCTCGGGTGTCGCGCTTCAGATCTGTGTAGCAGTCACCTGAGATTCGGCAACAAACGACTGCAATCATCTCCCGGGTGCAGTGGCGGTGACTCTTGGCATTGATGAAAAATTGCCAGTGTGCTCCTGCATCGCCAATAGTAGCATCTCATAGCCTGTGTGATTCTGGGCAATCTTTAAAGATTTTTTTGATGCTTGTATATCGGGGGCGACTTGAGACCGCAATCATCATTGTCTTGATCGCCCTGCAGGGCGCTCGCGCTGCAAATTGAAAGCAAGCGCGCGGCCGCAACGCCGCGGCATGTGAACGATTGGTCGAATACATGCTCTGCTGCTATCGCCCACGTCAAACTTGCAAACATTGTACTGTCTGAACGGTTTCTTCCGGCGGCCCGCCTGTCGCCTTCGCGGGAAAAATTGGTTTATCTGGCAAGTGATATCAGTAATTTCGAAATTCAGAGGCAGTTCAAATTCCCATGCGGTCGCTATCAGTGGTGGCAGTTCTCACTCGCTGATGAGGATAAAATGACACGTACATATAATCAGGGGACATAGGACCACAATCATCTTGGCTCACGATGGACCACCTTGGCAGGAGACCAGTGAGGGTATCAGAGGTGGAAGTGCTCCTTGCCGGCTCGGGCGGACACGTGAGCGGCATCCGCCTTCCACCGAGCTGTCACTGTCACTGCCATTTCAGTTCATTGAGTCTCACAGACCTTGAAATTAGGTTTGTGGCACCGATTTCGAAACGGGCAGCGACGGGCGAAATCTATTTACATGCAACTTCATTCGCAGCACCTAACACCGTGCATGACTTCGTTGATCGAGCTTGCCGATTTTTTTGCGCATCCGAATGCATCAAATTTGGCCGTTCGCTTTGCCGAGGGGTGTTCGAACAACTTCGAAAGTCACGCACCATGCACCAACAACCGAAAAGGCGGGGCAAGTGGCCGTAAGTTATCTGGGACAAATAAGTGTGCGGAAACACCGGCCAAGCAAGATGAATAGCCGTGCGCAATAGCCGAACGCAGTTTGAAGGGAATTAAATTCAAAAGCTTCGTTCTTCAGGACAGACTAGTGTCCAGTGAAATTGAGTTACAAGGCACGTATCAATCGGCGAGAAGGCTAAACTTATGCCGCATCCTGCAGCCTGCGAAGCGTTTGGTTCTGGACCACAAGCAGTAGCGCGTACAACATCTCAGTACGCTGTGTAACGTGAAACCATCCAGGGTCGCTTAGCGAAGAGTCGGAAATAGACAATATGTGAACTTACTGGTACATCAACATCTCCCTTCCTGGCCATCCTCACTACTTCCCCTACGATTGCCTCGACTTCAATTGGTCGCCCTTTCTCAGCATCTAATAGCATACTGGGGCGATGGGTGCTGGTTTCTTTAACGTGGTTGTTTAAAGTATCCTGCATTGTAAAGTCGATGATAGAATGAGGAATGCCAGCCTGCGAGTCAGGGATGCCCATGGCACGAGCTGAGTTGAAAACACAAGAAGGAAAAGTGAGATCTCAGATGCAACGCAGTATTTGAAGAAGGGATGTTACCGACAGCGACGACTTCTTCCAGTATCGCTCTGATGGTCGGGATGGTATACTCCTGGATTTTTGAACCTGTGCTCGGACTTACATAGACATCGTAATTTTGTCCCTTTTCTACATCTGGTGGCGCTCTGTATATGGATGGCAATGGGTAGCGGACGAGCGTAGCGATCGACGAGTAAGCGACATTCCACAGGTTTTTGGCATATTTGACGCGCTGGATCTCAGGAACGATCTTAGGTATCCCGCCTCCCATCTCAACGAGCTTTGCAAACGGAGTGAGAAGATCTATCTCAGCGGGGGTGTTTTCAACAACGGTGCAGTTCTCTCTCGAAACCCCGAGACACAGCCAACCCTGTCACAAAGTATCGTATTAGCCTCACGCAAAGAGAAAAGAGAGAAAATGCACATAGTCCGAGTCCTCTACGATGTTGTCGTCCAGAAGGTTCGCAGAGATGTAAACCGCAGTATTAATTATTCTCGGCTCTTCTTTTGCGAATGACTTAAGGGCTTGGTACAGATCCAATTCCACGTTCAGTCCGTTTTGTATGAGAACATAAGTGGGCTGTGTGTATTTATCACAGTAGGGTGCCGATAAGAGAGGGTTGAGGATATCAGATGTGCGGATAACGTCGGGAACAGCTTTGGTCGTCACTATCACGTAGGTGTACGCCCGGTCGGCGGCGTCTGCCACGGACCGACATACTTTCGATTCGGAAACAGCATGCCAATCTTTAGCTAAAGAATAACATCCAGTCTAGGTACTTACATCGATCTGGCTTCCAACTAGGTATTTCACCGTACTGTTTGCTCTTGATGTGTATACCTCGCGCTGAATTTCCTGATAAGTTACTAGGGCTGATGTAGATTCACTAGACGAGAGAATACTACAGATACTTACAATTGACTGCCTCAAAATTGCTTCGGGCCACCGCGGTGACGCGCGCATTCCCGCTCTTCTGTAGAATGTACGCGTCTTTTGCAGACAATCATGATCAAGATCTGCTTTGGTACATCTAAAGATGACATTCCGACAAACGCACATATAGATCCGACTGCTCCGAGTCCGATGACCAGAATCTCGTGAATTTGTTCTGGCATCTTCGGTGAATAGAGAACAGCAAGAGACAAGTTCAAGGCAAGTCAGCAAGTCACGGTCCGAGTCATCACAAGTGGCCCTCGGCCTCGGTCAACAACAGTAAACAACTTGAACCGGGCCGAGCAAGGGCCGATAACTGAGATTGCCCTTTTGCTTCTACACCTTAAAGCGCTGACTCAAGCGGTACCAGCATGACCTTTTCTCTGGCCAATCTCACTGCGACCACGCCGTGAGCAAGATCAAGATCAATGACTGAACCCGTCAATGATGTTCTCCTGATTGGCCTTGGAGCCGTTGGATCCATATGTCAGTCATTTACGCGTTCGCTCAAGCGGCTTGTTCATATGTCGACCGGACTGTAGACGCGCTGGTATTGCAGAGAAGCGGCCTTGCACGCGTGACGGCCGTAGCTCGTAGCAACTTTGCTACTATAGAACGTGAGTGCCCGCCATCCCTATGAACCTCCCAAAATCATCGTTCGCGCAAAGGCGACGGACTGCACATCAAAAGCACGAAATACGGAGAGCACCTTGGGTGGAAACCAGATCGTTGTGAGTGCCCTAGGATGATTTTATCTTGTGTCTCGAAGATCCTGACGGGCATTGTAGTGTGTAACTCGGTTGTATCTGCAGCCGACCGCGCATACTCGCATGTCGTTCTCACCATAAAAGCTCTGCCTGATGTCACCCCCACTTCTACGCTCCTGGCCCCACTTTTGGAAGCACCATATGCCGATAGGTTTGACCAACCGACGTATGTTTTCTTGCAAAATGGTCTCAATGTGGAAGCGGACCTCTACAAGACACTCCTCAGTTTGGAGAAAGGGCAACCAAAGATTATCAGTGCAGCAGTTGCGATTATCACGAATATGAGGGGTGATAATGTGGTTGAGCATATTCTCAACATAGTAGGCATATTCTTTGGGCAAGCGTGCCCTGCGAGATCTGGAATCTGACGTGTAATTATAGGATCACACTTCTATGGGCATGTACCTCCCGGGTGTGGTTTACGATTCCTCACCCGCGCCACCTGAGCTAACCAAATTCCACAATATGCTCATCAAAGGTGGTACACGTTCTACGATTGTGCCATCGATATATGCCGTCAAGTTCGCGAAGAACTGCTGGAACATAACTTGGTCTACTTTGGCAACACTCACCAGCTATACTGTATCATCCCTCTGGCGGCCTCCTCCCAAGGATGGGGAGGTGTACGAGAATGGCGTGTATCTTAGCGAGAGCACAAGGGAGCAGGTGGAGAAATATACGATACCTAACATGCGTGCTGTTTTGGAAGAGGCTATTTCCGTGGGTCAGTCAAAACGCTGCTTGATAATGTCCGCCAATTTAACCGTCGAACTTTAGCGCGAGCAATGGGTATCCCGGACCAACCTGCCCCAAGAGGCATACCGTCGTCATATGTCGACTCCACTGTGGAAATGACTGCGGGGATGTATGTTCGCCCAGATAACAATCATCGGCCAAGCATGCTTGTGGACGCAGATGAAGGGCGTCCGATGGAGGTGGAAGTTATTGTGGGGAGTGTAGTCAGGGAGGCAAGAAGGAGAGACGTTCCAGTCCCGGTGAGCAACTGGCTCCAAACATACATCCTGTCACTCATTATCATCTGCAGCGAATCGAGATGCTCTATGCCCTCTTGCTCGTTAAGCAGAACCAGATCATCAGAAAGATGGAGATGTCAAGGAAGTAAACAGTTCGCTGCATTAGAGCGTATCTGGTAGATGCAAAATGATTTTTTGCCAATATATCTAAAGCCCCACTTGATGCAAAATGGTAAGCTATAAGGGGAATTTTTGAATGATCTTGCAGCACATTTGGCATCATAACACTTTTCATAAATTCTTATCGCTTCACATGTGATCACTACTCCATACAATCACTACAACCTACCACGCCTTGCCACGGTAAACTTGAAGCCCCTACTGTTCGTGCTACTATTAGTGGTCACAACTCCGCCACCAGCCTTGCGAAACCTACCCCATACCCAGCCACCAATCTATCTCCGAGCGCCATTGGGGAGAGGAGCGCAACGACGTCGCGGCAATGTGCGTGCACGAACTTGAAGTAGAAGTGCGGATTACGTAGACTCGTAACCACTCTTAGTATGTAGATAAATCTTAGACTCGTGACCAGTCTGAGTATGTAGCAAGCAGACGATACTCAGACTGGTACAATTCGGGTCGATTTGGCTCGTCGCGCGGATATTGTTCAGGGCCGGTCGAAACCAGTGCGTCATCA